>CAEGAD010064049.1:0-40855 GCA_903067055.1 Poeciliopsis paucimaculata
ATAGATAGATAGATAGATAGATAGATAGATAGATAGATAGATAGATAGATAGATAGATAGATAGATAGATAGATAGACTGCATTGTTTAGTTTTAGAAGTAATATATAAATAATGAAAAAAGAAGGTAAGGAAAGAAAACAAAAGGAAACTAATTGTTAAAACAATAAGATTAGAAATTAAATGGAAAATTAAATAATGCTGCTCTTATTCAATTACAACTGATTTAACATTAGTATTAACATTCATTTTTAATTTAATAAATTAGGATAGTTCTTATTTTTTGTATACAATATTTGACACTTTAATAACTTCATCAATATATTTATTTATTCATATATTTATTTTGTAAATTGGCAGGATGCGTCGTCCATATTTATTTTATGTGTAAGAAGAGCTTCTTGATAAAACACTTCGCGGGAAACAGCCTCGCCTATCACCTTTTAAACGACCTATGAATAATTGATTGGTCAATTCTTCACGTGCTGGACGAAAGCTGTGACAGGATTGGTCGATAGATTCCACATAGTTCACGTCATTCCTCCGTCATATGACTCTGCCCCCCCTTCCATCAATGGAGGGCTTCAATGATTGGTTAGTAGTGAAGTGACGTATTTCCGGGTGTGTAATGAGCCAATTACGTGAAACTATTCCTGGAAGAGGCGGAGCCTCGTGACATTCTTTAGAAGCCGGTTGAGTGTGACCGGCATTCAGTGAAGGAAGAAAGGAAGGAAGTCATCGCAGAGAACTATTTATTTATTTATTCTAGTTTATTTAAAGAAACTAGTTTATTTTAAATTTATCGAAGCTAATCATGCTGGGTCTATGCCTTTACGTCCCCGTGTCCAACTCGGACCCAGTGGAAGTGGAGTACTTTGAATCTAACGGACTACCGTCGGAGCTGAAGTCGCTGTTCAACCAACTCAGCGTGTTCCTGCCCTCCCAGGAGTTTTCTACCTACCAAAAGTGGAGAAAGGTAGGACGGATTAATTCACTGTTCTCCTTATCATCAACTAAAACTATACGGAAACAAATTTTAAATCATTTAAACTTTATATATATATATTTATTTATATTTTCTACTTCATTGTTAGATGGCAGTTTTTCGGCGGGCGGAAGTGTAGGCCGCACAGTAGAAAACAGCGGTTTAAAAAAAAATTAACTAAGTTTAGACTTATTTTAAATCTACTCGGTAGTTATAATGAAACTAAATCAGTTTGTACTTCCGTATTAAAACTGTACATCAGTATTGTTTCTCTGTTGATGGTGCGTCGTTTCAGTTCTCCGGGAAATTCCTCCTTTAAAGGGAATTTATGCCACGCAGGATGAATGAGGTCGGGCTGATTCCGCCTTTTTCCAGCCCAAAATGGTGCCGGAAAACTCTGGAAGTGACTCCAACGCAGCTCTGCTCGTCCAATGCAATTATTTGTCACCGCAAATATTACTAGTTTGTACAAACGGTTCATGACGCAACATTTATGTTGCTATGATTATTGCCAATGCAAAATGGATATATTATAAAAACAAAAAGAAACCGATGTGTCCCGCAACAGGTGGAAGAGATGCAATGCAATTTCTTTTTTCAGACTTTATTTATTCAGAAATTATTTACTTATTCTTTTTAATGTAATGTTTAAAATTAGCTTTAAGCCATTTTAAGGCCTTAAGTCACTATCAGCTGAAAATTAGTTTTTTTGTTTGCAGCAACACTTGTAAAATTGAAGATAACTTTATTAGACTGAAAATCCCTCATTATCCCAGATATTTAGTTATAAAATTAAACCATTTCAGAGTGAGGTTTGTACAGCTGAAGTCAGTTTTTATGGTCCTGATTCAAGTCCTTATATAAAGACTGTAGTAAACCTTAACATCCTGCAGAACAAAACTGCTATTGTTTAAATTCCTAAAATCAATTCCAAATCAGATTTATGCCCTTGTACTTTTGCGAGCTGCAGTGCATGAAATGTCTTTGCAGGGTATCCTTGCAGTCATATGCCTGCACTCTGGTCTGCAGGTCAAGTATCTGTCTGTCCTATCCAGCCTGGAGTACAGCCAGTTTCTCTGTCCCTGTTATAGCTCAGTAGGTCTGAAGCCAGACAAGATTAAAACAGTTGGCGGGTCAGCCTATTTGCGATGTTAAAGATAGATATTGGTGGTTGGTGTGGGGTGATGCCTTCACAGAGAAGGGGGGGGACTCCTTTAAATCTCCGGTGTCGTGACCTATTGGTGGTCCCACATGCTGTACATTTTGAACTGGCAGCTCTTTATTTATAAGCTGTATAATTCATTTTACTACCAGGTGACTGACTCTACAAGATGATGTTCCCTTCAGAGAAATTAATATCTGCATTTAGTTTTTTGGGGGGGAAATTGCAAATGATCACTAATTTCATTGCAGAAAACTCTTAAAAGTGAAGAAAAAGATGCAGATGGGCAGCTGGACTTTGAGGAGTTCGTTCACTACCTGCAGGACTACGAGAAAGACCTGAAGTTGGTGGTGAAGAGTCTTGATAGGAAGAGTGCTGGTATGCAGCCGCTTTTTCTCATGTTTGTGCCTTTTGCTTTTTGTTTCACTCTGACTGAGGAGATTCTGATTTGTTTCTGTCTTTCTAGGCCACATCGACGCCAAAGAGTTGATACAGTCGCTTCGTGACCTCGGCGTCCATATTTCCCTGCAGCATGCAGAGACCGTCTTGAAGAGGTAATTTAAAAAAATAAAAAAAGAACGCTCCTGTTGATGCTTGGTTTAATTATCATACTAATTTCTCTCCTTTTTTTTTTTTTTCCCCAGTATGGATAAAAATGGGATGATAACAATTGGCAGCAAAGACTGGAGTAAATATTCAATGGTGGAGAAAACTGACAACATTCCTGAGATCATCCTTTACTGGAAACACTCCACGGTTAGTTCCTCATTCTGACTTTAACCCAACTCAAATTAAGAAAACTTTATTGACCCCAAAGGGAAATTGAACAAGACGGGCCTCATTCTTTCAACCTTCTTTCAAATGGTTTAGAAAATTCAATTAGGAATTATAAATATAATGTAAAAAGCTACTCAGGTAAATGTAACTGGTTTCTAACCAAATCTGGAAAGGAGGTCAAATGTTTCAGACAAACTCTTCCTGTATTGCATAAATATTGAGATGACCAATTTTCCCTGATGAGACTTATCAATATGGCTGCTATCGCGCTAATCAAAGCAATCAGGGTGTTGCACCTCGTCGATTTCCTGTTTCCTCGGAGATCAGTCTGCACATGTCATGCGTCATCCATTAAGCTCTATTAGGCCTGTGAAAAGAAATGAGGCTCATTCCGGTGGGGATTATGTTGGAAAGATTTTCCAACTTGCTGAGCTGTTATGTAAATGAGGGCAGCAGTCAGACAGAACCAGTGCAAACCTGCAGGTTATTTTGGATCCTGATGTGCAGCCTGGACTCATGACAGACGAGAATAGAGTCGGTCGCTCCTCACTCCGCGCCAAGAACATTGTGAATTACTGACGAAACCTCAGCTGCTGCAGGGTTTGACTGGGACAGTAAATCCAGTCAGTTTACAAAACTAATCATCTTTGTTCTTTTTTTCCCTCTGATTACTGTCCACATGCTGTGCTTACAGTTCAGATTCTCGGTAAAAGGGATCGGAGTTGATAAAAAACCGGAAGCAGTCGGTTCCTGAATCTGATCATTTCAAAGCAGTAGCTCCTCCTCCTTTGTTCAAGGAGCCCGAATTAAAAATCTGCGTCAAAGCCCTTGGTAATAATCCCCAATAATCATTTTAAATCCCGACTCGTGTGATCCGTGACGGTGACTTGGCTTGACCCTTACTATGAAAAGACGACCTGCCTGGTGACTCATATTTTCCCTTTACACAAGAGCTTTGTCACTAATGAGAAAAGCCTCATGGGGTCAAAGACGATTGAAGGAATGTTGCGCTGAGTTTTGCAGTTTGGATGTCTTTGTCTTTTAGCTTACACCAACAAATCTGCGATGATTTGGCTTTGGTATGGACCAGAAAGCATCTACCAACAAGTTTTGACTTTAATGAAGCTCACATACTTTGATGCATAAATTAAGTTATTTGAGTGTGCATCCACACCAGCCCTTTTTAATTCGATTTAAACTAGTTCATGTTCATAGAAAGTTCAGTTTGTTTGTGGAGGTGTGAATGCACAATCAAACCAAAAATGTGGTCTCAGTTTGGTTGAAGTGAACTCTGGTGCAGTTCGAATGGAGATTTGAACACCAACTCGTCCAGAAGACTCTTCAAAAGCAGGAAGAGAACTACAGCTCAGGAAATTCTGGGTAAATGCAACCAAAAACAAACGCATGATGCTAGCGGGAGAAATGGTTCTGGGTTTTTATGAACGACAAACGGCCGCTAAAATCTGATGCTACTCCATTTTTGTTTTACATTTTGTGAAGAAGGAAGTTGCGCTCATGTCTCTTCAGAGGGTTTTGTGTTTTGTTCACTGGTTCTTGGTGCAGCGCCCCCACAGGAGAGGAGGGGAACAGGTCTCTCAAATTGTTTGGTTTGTTTGATGCAGTGTAGATTGAACTGGAGTCATTTTAGTCCCCAATCAAAACGATGTAAAAATATCAAAACTCTTAATCCTCAAATTTAAAATGGTTCTGAATAAGCAGATCAGAACTCCAGAAACATCATAATTAATTTTTATAAAATTTGTGTCATTTTGTAAATTGAAGAATTTAAATAAAATGTTCTGTTTTGGGTGATATTTTTCTAAAAGTTGAACTGTTTTGTTGGCAGATATTTGATGTGGGTGAGAACCTGATGGTGCCTGATGAGTTCACCATGGAGGAGAAGCAGACGGGGATGTGGTGGAGGCACCTGGTCGCAGGTGGAGGAGCCGGAGTCGTTTCCAGAACCTGCACCGCCCCGCTGGACCGTCTCAAAGTCATGATGCAGGTAAGAGGACCAGACCGTCAAACTAAAAAAAAAAAAAAAAAAACTGGGTGTCTCCGTTGCTTAACGTTGGGTTGCGCCATAAACGAGTTAAATTTTAACAGTTGGTGTGTAAGAGCTGGACAGACAGAGTTCATGGACCGATTCTCAATGGACCACCAGCCAATCGGGGCTCAGGAACAAGCGTCACACCCTTGGTTTTGAAATCTTCTTGTCATCAGTGAGATTATGGGTGCCCTGTGCCAAGTCATAATGTGCCAGCAGCTCCAGTTTACGTCAGAATGAAAGTTGACTTTGACCTTTTCATTAATTAGAAATGCATCAGTTGCAGTTAAACCAACCTGACCCACTTGGCTGAAGCTTTATGTACCCGAGATGTCGATGCTCCCAGGTCAGCCCAAAAAACCCCACAGTGTCCACATCCTTAAGTCTTAAACTGATGAATCTGAAGTTGTATTAAAACGTCTCAAATGGTTTTAAAAAAGAAAAAAGGTCTAATAAATTCAGAAGTTGGAACTAGAACTCTTTTTACCCTGAGGTAACCATATTCAACATGACGACACTCATAAACATCGTCTCCAATTACTCTTGCAAACATAACTTTAAGTTTTACTTTCAGTAAAAGCAAACGCTTATATTTTTTCAGTTAGTCACTGGTGCCATATGTAACATTGATTTTTATCTGCATTTTGTATGTAAAATAAACATGTTTCCCCCACATCTTATTACTGTTGATGCGACAATCTTGAAACGCTAAGTCTGCCTCCCAGTGAGAATTCCGACCTGGGAGGGCACTCCAGTTTATATTTTTTAGACTGGGAGGCCAGAATTTTACACGTCCAGAGAACTGAACTGAAATTACAACATTGATTAATAGAGGTCTTAAACTTAATTCATAATTATTTAAATTCGATTTGCTGAAACTCTGACTTGACCTCCATTAAAATAAAGTTTTTAACTCCTTTTATTTACCTGCTGGGTGTTTTTCTTTTCCTTCTCAGGTTTACGGATCTCGAACCAACAACATGTGCATCATGAGCGGGCTCATGCAGATGATCAAGGAGGGCGGCACCAGGTCGCTGTGGCGGGGGAACGGGGTGAACGTCATCAAAATTGCTCCTGAATCGGCCCTGAAGTTCATGGCCTATGAGCAGGTAACAGAAGCGACTTTAGTTGAGAAATTTAAGCTCTGGTCTCCGGCGTTCGTCCTCCGTTGATGTTTCTTTTTTCTGAATGGGTTTCTGCAGATTAAGCATCTAATCGGCAGCGACAAGGAGACTCTGAGCATCCTGGAGAGATTTGTGGCAGGTTCTTTAGCCGGAGTAATTGCCCAGAGCACCATCTACCCCATGGAGGTGATTATCCTTTCATTTAGATCTCCTACCTGGAAAACCGTCGGCTTTAGAGGTCTGCATTTAGTAACATGTCCTCTTTCTTTTCAGGTTCTGAAAACCCGTCTTGCTCTGAGGACAACCGGCCAGTATGCCGGGATCTCGGACTGCGCCAAGCAGATTTTCAGGAAAGAAGGCCTCGGGGTGTTTTATAAGGGCTACGTCCCGAACATGCTGGGCATCATCCCGTACGCCGGCATCGACCTGGCCGTGTATGAGGTGAGAACAGGCTCTTCTACATTTAAACGTTGGTTCTGATGAGCCACGAAGTCTTCATTTCTGGGTTTTGTGGTTTCAGACGCTGAAGAACAGCTACCTGCAGCAGTACGGCGCCAATAGCACGGACCCCGGTGTTCTGGTTCTGCTGGCCTGCGGCACGGTGTCCAGCACCTGTGGTCAGCTCGCCAGCTATCCCCTGGCGCTGGTCCGAACCCGCATGCAGGCACAAGGTGAGACCCAGCTCTTCTCTGGCTCCCAGTTAAGACCATTAATGAACTACTGAAATAATCATAGAATTTATTTGTAATGCTCCTTATATCTTTACTTCTCAAATAAACAAAACAAGCAATTGTAATGACTAAAAATAATTAAATGTATAAATTAATCATTAAATTGTAAAAACAAACAAAAAACCCATTTGATAAAAGGACAGCACAATCAAAGCAGAAATTAGGCCAAAACGGTACAAAAAAATGTAAAATTTTGCAATTAAGATGAAAAAAAAACAAACCTTTGTTACAGACAAAGGTTTGTTTCGCCCAATTAAAATTCTGTAAAACTAAATGCTATTAAGCACCTTTTGTTGTCAAATTACAAATGGGTTACTCCAGAAAATAATCAACATGTCAACATTATAAGTATTTTTTAGCTGCAGATGCAAATGACCATGATATCTAGTTGGATTTTAGGCAATAAAATGTTTTATATATAAAAATAAAAAAAATTATAAAATGTTTATTTATATATAAAAAGGATTACTAAAATTACAGTTGCTGCTCTAGACTTCATTTATGCTCCTGCCATCAGACGTAAGACTCTTATCAGTCTAGGAAGTGAACTTCTAATCAGTCGATGTGAAGCACATTTTATCTAAGAGATTAGATGTATGAAAGATTTTATGCTTCCTTTTTGTCAGGAACTACAATAAACGAGAAGCAACGTTCTCAGTTTAATCCCTCAGATTTTGTAGTGCTCATTTAGAAATAATTGAAGCAGATTAGGCAATATTTGCAAATGTATGATGTTTTGACATAAAGTCTGAGGTAGCAGTGTAGTAAAACTAAAATACTGTCACCTGCAGGTGGGAGTTGGTACCGACTTGAATCCAAAGCTTTTCACGATTTTTGTGGGAAATTGTTCAAAGAAATTTTAATTTCTTTTCACAGAAAATGAAATAAAATCTGAAATTTGAGCCACGTGAAACCTGAGTGAAGTTGGATCCCCTCTATTTCCAATCTAACAAAATTGGTGTCAAATGTTTGTGCAGAGAATTTTCTCTTGTGCCGCTATCGTTTTTAAAGATTTTAATAAAGTTTAAAGTGTTATATTTACAAAAACTAATTTGGTGTCGATCAGCTGACCTTTTTTTTTGTTTTGTGCTGCTTTAGCTTTCAACATATAGGTGATCATTTCTGGAAACCTCTTTATTAATATCTCTAAAATGAAAGCGGCACAAATGAAAACTTTTCATTTGACACCAATTTTGTTAGATTTGACACCAATTTTGTTAGATTTGAAGAACTTCACTCAAGTCCAAATAAAAAGCGCTGGCGGGCCGGATTTGGCCCCTGGGCCTTCAGTTTTTACACAAATGCTTCAGGTGACTGAGGGAAAACTCCTAACTATCTTTTTATCTTAATTTTTGCAGCTGTGACGGAGGGTAACCACCAGCAGGTGTCCATGACGGGCGTCTTCAGGCAGATCCTGCAGAACGAAGGCCCCGCCGGGCTCTACAGAGGTCTGGCCCCCAACTTCATGAAGGTCATCCCGGCCGTCAGCATCAGCTACGTTGTCTACGAACACATCAAGACTCAGCTGGGGGTGACGTCGCGCTGAGCCGCCGACCTGCCCGGCGTTGGGAGTCTCATTCTGTGAATGTCAGCTGACGTCAGGCTGAGGAAGAGGAGTAGATTATGGACTCTGTGAGCTCAGGATGTCATGATTACAACCGCTGCTATTTATGTTCTTAAATGTTGAAATCAAGGACCAAATGTTTGCGTGCGTCCGGGTCTTTGTGTGTCAGTGTAACCAGCACTCTGTAAGCTACTGACTGTAGCATTAAGACGCTCTGTAGCCGTTATCAGTTCTGCCTCTTCGTCCTAAAGAGGGAACATCTTTGCACAAACCTTGTCCTATTTAGCTGAGTGGCTATTTATTTCCAACCCTCCTGTCTTTATTTATTCTCTCTAGATGAAAGGAATAAGCCAATAGTGCTATTATAATTTACGGTGTGAGACGATCGCCTTAACATCCGTTAAACACTAACTGTAGTCATGTGATGTTTTATTTTTGTATTTAAGAACTGGAAGTCGGCACATGTTCTGTGCCTTTCGGAGGAGTGTTGTCTCTAATGTTGACCTCAGGTTTAAGGGAATGTATTATGAGCACATGTTTGTTCAAAAGCAGGAGCTTAGAGGGGAAAATATGAAGCATTTTGCACTTTAATCATAATGTTAGAAGGGCCTATAAATGACTTATCAATGCAGAATGACAGTAATTTCAGAATAAAGATGTTTTAGTATTGTTTTAATGGACCATTTTGATCCAAATAAAAGTAATTACATTAAGTCTCTGCTGTTTTTTGCATGTAAACTTGTAGATCATGCTGGTAGTTTTTTCTTTTTTGTCTAAATGACAAACAGAAACTGAGAAGTTGGGAGATACTCTTTCAGGATAGGAAAGCGGTGGGTTGTCGTGGGAGGTAAAAATTAATTCCCATGTAAAAAAAAAAAAAAGAAGTTGCACAAGACTGAAGCAGTTTTTCTGTCAAATGTTATAAATCTACTGGAAAAAGCCCTTGGATCCTGATTTTACCAGGATTTCAATAAATGAAACATTCCATTAGTCATAAATTAAGGTGTAAAATTTATTTTTCAAGATCTTTTAACTCCAATTTAAAAACCTAAACTCATATCTGAAATCCTACAATTTTGTCAAAATCACTCAAAAAGTAAAGTAGAGCGCAGTAAAAATAATCCTAAAAGTAATTTTTTCAGAAAATATCGTTATGACCCAAAACAGCATTTACCTTCTTTGCAGTTAACATTTTTTTTTTTTTTTTTTTTTTTTTTACAAATCCGTTAACAAAATTTGGCTTTTTCTTTTGTTTTAATTGCCAAAAAGAAAAACTTATTGTCAAAGTGAAAACTGATTTCTATAAAATGTAACAAATTAAATAATGGGACAAAGGATGTAGTAAAACTACTTCTAAAAATACTTATTTTTTGTAATAAAGTTTCTCAAACTTCTCACCTGTGCAATTTGGATGTCAGAACATTTAAACATTGCATACTAAAAAAGTTGGTTTAAAACATTAAACCAATTCAAAAGTGTCCCTGATGGAAATCGAGGGATACTTGATTCAAATGCTGTAACGCTTATTTAAATAAAGAGTTGTTGTAGATTGTGATGCCCGCTTTAAAAAATACTGGGTTATATATTAGTACAATTTCATTAAAGTCTTATCAGATTTATGTACATTTCTCAGTCAGGCATAAAATGTTTCTGCTTAAATTAAACAGTAATTTTCTGAGGACTGGACTGTTTGTACTTTAGCCTCACTGCTTCCCAGAAGCATTTGGGAGTCTCAGAAAATAAAGAGATTAAAGTCACACCGAAGTCTGTCAGGAAGTGACTCACCGGGCTTTGAGTAGACCAACAACTGAAAATGCTGTGACCTTTAAATGTACCCTTTCATCTTGATTGTTGGCTGAGCTGTGAGCAGATCAGAGATGATTCATTATGAAATAACTAACTCACACCAACACAAAAAGATCCAGGTAAGTCTACATTTTTTAAAGATATTTTTTGTTTCGTGCTTGGTAGGTGTTTCTATCATCAAAAAGTTTACCTGAAATTAAAAAGGAACTGTGACCCACTCTTGTTTACTGAATTGTTTTTATCACATTGAAGGTTTTTATAATCACTATCAGACTGTTTTATGTCATCCCACTGCATCTTAATTTGATTCAAGTCTTTATTTTAACTAGGCCACTCCAAAATCTTCATTCTTCTTTAGCCAATCAGATATGACATTGCTGGCGCTCTTTGGATCAATGCAAAGTTCTCACATTATGTCACACTTCAGAGAGTTTTGTAGCTGACATCCAAATTGTAGATAATTGTTCGTTCCTATGGAGTTGCTATGACCACAATAGACAAGCCACCAGCTCATAACGAGCTCTATCTAATTTATAAACAATATAAGTATGTTACAACTATTACGCGATTCTAATTTTTGAGTTTTTGTTAGTCTCAAAGCCATGGTTCATTTATGCTTTGCACTGTGCTTGCCTACCAAAATGGCGGTTCAATGCCGCAGATCCCTTCCAGTTCAGACTTGTGGGAACTATGTATTATTGTCATTTGTTGGGCCAGCAGCATTAGAACCAGGGACTTTAAAATATATAAAGAGCTTATAAAGATGGCTGGTTCTGCTCTGGAATTACTGGAGAAAATGGTGCAAAGATTGATTCTTAACAAAATCAGTAAAGTTATGGACAATCCTGAGACTCCTCTTCATAAGACTGCTTTAGAAGTTTTCTTCAGTCAGAGGCTTCTTCAAAGTCACTGTAACACAGACTGATACAGGATGTCCTTCCTGGCTTCTGCTATTCGGATCTTCAACAGTTCTTCGAAAAATCTTGGGTAATATGAGTTACAACAATATTCAATTGAAGTATTTTGAATTTGATCTTAATTTAGATGACGAGAACATTTCAACGGTTGTTAAGTTCGCACAGTTTGTCCTGCGGAGGCTACCATACCAAGACACGGAAGTAATTCAACTTAAGGGTTTTCATTGAGGCTAATTAGGGAAGCTAGCTCCAAAATGGATTCTACTCTTATTTCGTGGGGCACATAAAGACTCTGTGATTTATTTTGTGTTTTGTTCAGTCAGGACATTACTGCGAGGTCGTGTTGCTGTTAGGATGGTCCAGAGTCTGTTCCGGTCGGGTTTTCTGGTGCGGGTCTGTCACACCGTGCTTACCTGGGTCGTAGCCCTCATTCTGTTCCTGCACAACACAGGTGAGTTTATTTAAACCTGTACAGCAATGTCTCTGTCATAATAAAGAAGACTTAAGTCAGATTCATTTGAGGCTTTTTAAGTTTTCCATCCTGGGTTCTGTTAAATGAATAATTAATATTTTTGCTGTTAAACAAAGCAATTCCATTAAAAGAAAAGAAAAACAAAAAAAACAACTGCTGCTGCATGACAGTTTAATGACTGTTATGATAAAGTAAAATATTCTGGATAAGATCATCAGCATTAAGGTGTCAGTGTTATTTTTTGTTGTTTTTACAATTTATTAAACAAATAAAGTTGTCAGATTTTACAAATTTTATGTAGAAAATGAACATGTAAATCATTGCAAATCTAAAAGACATTCCATTTTAATTTTATTTTTATTTGGGATCAATTGAAAAATAATGGAGAAAATAAAATTCTCAGCAACAAAATTTGAGTTACAGATAGGAATAAAAATAAATAAATTTCTGCCACAGAAGTCAGAAAATTTCTAGAAAAACAAGGAAATTTCTAAGTGCCAAAAGTGCCAAAAGCAAAAAAAAAAATTTAAAAAAATCACAAGGTAAGACTCAGAAATTTTGTGATTAATCTCAGAAATCTTCAAGAAAAAAACAAGAAAACTGTTCAACTCCAAAAATTGAGAATTTGCATGAATTCAGATATTTTCTAGAAAAAAAAGTTCAAAAGTCGATTATTTTCTGCTTGGACTTAAAGTCAAAAATGTTTGTCATTTGAAACTCATTTACATTCCTAAAAAAATGTTTTTTAAATTTTTTACTTTTGTTACTCTGAAGTTTCCAAGTTTGAAAAAAAAAATTAAAAATTGTGAAATTAATTTAAAAACGTTTGGACAGAAATTTATTTTTTGTAAAATGGCCCTAATATGCTGTTGTATTCTTGGTTTGCAGTCCACCACAGCGCAAAATGTGTTCCGGGTTTACTGAGCCAAACATCCTAAAACAAAATAAAGAATTAAAAACAAATTTCATATTTATCCTTTCGGAAATAGGTCAGAGGTCAAGTCTAACTCCGTCTCATGAAAGAAGTAAATGTGTGTGCAGATTTGCGGCGATGTGAGGAGCAAGGAGAGCTGCTGCTGCCCGCCCTGTTCTTCCTGCTGGTCCTGCTGTCGGTGCTTTTATACTTCACCGTCTCTTTAATGGATCCTGGGTTTGTCCTTACTGACATGTTTAAGGTCCGAATAAATTAAATAAAAATGTGTTTATTAGGTCGGTGTGGGTCTGGGTGTCAGATGTTGACTCACAACCGTCTGTTTTGTACGCAGGGAGGTCAAGGGTCAGATGAAGAAATGGAGTCGATGATCCCTGAGCCGCCGGCCCCTCGGCTGCGGCGCTGCGGGTTCTGCCTGCTGCAGGTGAACTGAATTGTTGCATCTTTTAATGTATTCCTAAAATTCTATAAAAATGCCTAAGAGGTTAAATAAAATATGAATAACGTGGCAATATTTTTGTCTGATTAATCATCTAATTATCAGAGTAATTGATTAATAAGAATAATCAGTAGTAGATTTGTATTTGTGAAACATTTCAAACAACATATATCATTTTGGTTGTAATGTGACAGAATGTGAAAAAGTTAAAGTTTGCTTTTGTCATCCTGATGGAGCGACTGCATGTTTGTCTTCCTGTGTGTGTCCTGAGCAGCAGCCAATGAGAGCGAAGCACTGTAAGACGTGCAAACACTGCGTGCGGCGCTTCGACCATCACTGCCCCTGGATCGAGAACTGCGTCGGGGAGAGGAACCACCGCTGGTTCGTTGTCTACCTACTGGTCCAGCTGCTGGTGCTGCTGTGGGCCCTTCACATCGCTCTGTACGTCCACTCAAACCTACAGGCCCTAGCATCATGCAAAATTCACATTTTGAACATTTTTGTTCTTCCATTTGGGTCTCAACTGCTTCTAAAATCAGCCCAAGTGCTTCGGAAAAAACCCCCAAAAAACCCCCACCTGTTTTTTAGCAATAAGTTGAATGTTTTTTGGAGTCTGAAAAATAACTTCTCTTGAAAATCTCCGAATGTCACAAATCAGCAGGCACTGCTCCTCACCTAGCAACCCGTTACCTAGCAACCTCAGCAGAGTTCTGTTCGTCGCCTAGCAACCAAAGCAGAATTCCAGCTCCATGTGTTGTACAATGGCTGCTGGAAAAGACCAGTGTTTTGTTGTGGACTTACCATCCAGAAACCACTTGCTGCATTCTTGTTGGTTGTGCAGGAGGCTCAACTTCTGCTTTTCAGATATGTCTGGTATAGTTGCAGATATATTTGCTATGGCAGCGTATTAGGACCATTGTAGATGGGGGAGGAGGGGGAAACATTTCCACCAAAAAACTCAATTAAATTTTGAGATTAAACTCAGAAATCTTCCCAAAAAAAACAAAGAAATTTCAGTTTGAAAAGTGGAAAATTTTCAAGAAAAAAGAAACAAAAATTTGAAATTTTCTGAGTTTTCACTTTTCATGTAAAATTTTGCTAGATCTGACACTTTGACATTAAACTCAGAAGGTTTCTTGAAAAAACTTGGGAATTTTAGTTTTAAAAGTCAAATATTTGACAGTAGAAAACTCAGAAAATTGGGGGGGAAATGAAGAAAATATCAGTTTGAAGGGCCAAAAATTTGCTAGTCAAAAATCAAAAAATTGGGGATTAATGTCAGACTTTTTCTTAAAAAAAAAACTTGGAAATTTCACAACTCAAAAATGTTTGACTTTTCAAACTAATAAACTTTTCACACTTGGAAATTTTCTGAATTTGAAAAGTCAGAAATATTTTCAAGCTCAATACAAAAACAACCTGCCAATATTTATAGAAAATATCTGAGATTAACTGCAAAATTTGAGGGATTTTCTTTGCAGAAATTTACTGTTTTTTAAATCTACCATGGCTCTTAAACACTGTCACAGTTTGCAGACATTTTAATGTGTGAGTGTAAATAAAGAGTCGGGGGCGTGGCCAGCAGCAGGTTATCTGGATTTAAAGTGATAGAGACCCTAAAACATCTCAGTCTGAAAGTAGCTCAAAATATGCAAAACTGAGCAGATTAAGATCCACTTATCTAAGAATGATTTTGTTAAAAAATGTAATGAACATGTTTTGTGATATCCTGACATGTTGAAGAAAACACGGGAGGCGACCGTTAAGGCTGAGAGAGGGAAGCTGTGCGGTTTTATCGCTCTGAGTCTTGCTGAGTTAGGTAACTCATGCTGATCTTTAAGGAAAGCAGGTTGTGTAAGAGAAAGCTGCAATGTGTTCTAGAACACTTTGAACAATCATGGGATCTGCATGTCAAAGATCAAAAGTCTTCAGCTGAACGACCAGAAGAGCTTTAAAGCCTCATTAAAATCACAATTTTTTATCTCATTTTAATTTTATTAAGCTCATTCTGCTGTTGTTTATTTGTTATAATTATAAAAAAAACAAAAACAAAAAGAGCTGCAAAAACACAACATTGTCTCGTGTTTTCTGAGATCTCCAAGGGTTTGAGTTTCAATTAAAGGTTTTAAAAGTTCTTAATTTCTTCATAAACAAAGACACACACACATTCTTTCCTCAGTGTCTGAAGTTAAATCTAACCTAATTTGTCCTGTTTTAGTTTAGTTAGATTTAACAAAATTATTTATATTTCCCAATTGACTGTGAAATTTAATGATAAATTTTATTTTAGACATTTATTTTTATTTTTGTGCAACTTTCTGGGACCAGTCAGGTGTAGAGGGAATGTAAGAGAATCATTTAAAATTGTGGTAGATTTTAGTTTACCTTAGAATACTGACACAAGATCATACTAATAACAGTAATAAATGATATAACATAGTGAACTGAAACTGTCTTTTTTAGTTCATTTGCATTGCTTTTATTTCCTAAGTGGTGCTTGAAAAGTTTAAAAACTTGAAAATGGTTGAAAAGTGTTTAGATTTTACTGTGGGAAAAGTGAAGAAACTGTTTTTAGAATAATCTGTTAGATTAAAATAACTGGGAAATCTGAACCTGAAGCAGAAGACAGAGGAGATCTGATTAATCAGGCCTGACTGATACCCGAGTACCTTACATAAGACGAAGTAAACAACCTTTGGTTCTCTTTATCTAAGACGACCTGAGGGAAGCTGAATCTCCAAACTCTAAGATACGGATAATTTAAAGCAAATTATATACAAAACAGCTCCACTTATTCAAATCTCGCTTCACAAGCTGCGTTTATATCAATCATAAAATTGCACAAATGGAAGTCAATGTGCTTAACATGCCAATTTCTGGAAAAAAAAAAATCACTCAAAATTTTTTGACTTTTCAAACTCAGGAATTTACGTGTTTTTTTCTAGGAAATTTCTGAGATTAAAACGGAGATTTCTGAGTTTTTTTCTTGCAATTTTTTGACTTTTAAACAAGACATTTTAGGTTTTTCCTTGGAAAATTTCATATATTGTTCTTGCAAAATATTTTGCAAGAACATTCCTAGGTTCAGAAATTTCCTTGTTTCCTTTTTTAGAAACATTTCTGAGGGTTAATCTCAAAATTTGAATTATTTTCTAACAAATCTCAGACATTTAAAAACCAGAAATTTCCTTGTTTTTTCTAGAAAGTTTCTGATATTACAATTTCTTAATATTTTTTAGCAGAAATTTGCTCTTTTTATGTCTGTTTTCTATCTTCTATGTCCCTAACTTGTATTTTTTGTTGTTTTTCTGTCCCAGCTCAGGGATTTCTCCCGGCGTGACGTGGGATCTGTGGTTCCGAGCGAACGGCTTCCTGCTGGCGGCGCTCGCCGTGGTCGGGGTTTTCTCCGGCGTCGTGCTGCTGCTGCTGGGCTGCCACCTCTACCTCGTCTCCATCAACTGCACCACCTGGGAGTTCATGTCCCGCCACCGGATCTCCTACCTGAAGAACTGCAGCGGCGAGGAGAACCCGTTCGACCGCGGCGTTTTCTGCAACCTCTGGGATTTCTTCTGCATCTGCAGGACGGTGATGTGGGAGCAGGTCTACCAGAAAAACGCCACAGAACTCAACGAATTTTAAAACAAAGGAAATACTGACTTTTCGCAGGAGAATTTTAGTTATATTTGTTATAAATTTCGCTTCCAAGGAGCAACATTTTCTATTTATTATTTAAAGGGTTCTGAAAACGAGTGAACAGGCAGCAAAAGTTTAAATTAGTTACAAGCAAAGCGTCACTGCAAAAACTCAAAGTACTTTTGGTCTATTCTACTGCAAATATGTTAAAATAACTTAAAAGTAACTTTTGAGCAAGATACAGAAGCTTAAGTGTAAGTCAGACAGTAAAATTGCTTACTGAGACCATTGAGTCCATTGTCAAGTAACATAGTAATAATAATAATAATAATAATAATAGTGGAATAATAATGTCTGTCCTTTTAGAGATAAAAAAAACTTTAATTTGTCAACATTTTACACAAGAATTGGAAAATATTTTAAATATTCAGACAAAAATACAAGTAAATGACCAAAACCATTAATTAAATATATTATGAAGTCTGTAAACAAAATATTTCTTCTTTCCTCAAAGTGAAAATTTTTGAGCTCCTTTTAATTTAACATGCAACTAATTGTTTATTGCTTAATATTTAGAATATCTTCCAGATCCAGTGTTAAGTGTACTTTAAAAAAATGTAAATTTATTAACCTTTGAGACGGTGAGCTTGTATATTAAAAATTGCCTCAAAACATCAATATTTTTGTGTATTGCAATAATTTATTTTTTGACAAACCTCATCATAGATGAAATAAGACATTTTTACCACATTTCTTAAAATATGGCGCAAAATTCCTTATTTCACTAGTCGATTATTTCACTTAGTTCTTTTTCATCAATATTATTGACTTATAACAAGCTCCTATATCTTGCTGAAAAGTTAATTGTAAGTTATTTTTTGTCTTATTTCAAGAGTAGTAGCATCTTTGCACTAGAAATTAGACCAAAAATACTTTGGTAATGTTTTGTGTTTTTGCAGTGTTAACTTCTTAAAAGCCCAATAACTCAAGTATTTTTGTGCAGTATTATTGTTTTTTAAAAAGCAACTTTAAAGCTTTTAATTTATTGTGTTTAATTGTTGAAAACAAAAACAAAACGTCTCGTTTTTGTTTTCATCTAATCAAAACCAAGTTTACTGTCGAGACCTTTTCCTGTATTTACAGTTGATTTCAGGAAACGTCGTCACCAGTGTGTCTGTACGGGTGACTTGACGTCAAAACGTGCATTTTATAAACGCAGCTAATAATCTGATTGACTTTTGGTTCTTCGGAGCATTATTTTAACAAAAGCAGATTATTGGTTTGATAAAAGCTCCTTATTTTACTCAGGTCTGCTAAACACTACAGCACTAAATGCCTTTTAAGCTCCAACTGCCTGTGTTAGTAATTTATTTTTAACTGTTTAACATGAAAACAAAGAGGCGGACATGTTTTTTTTTTACTGTACTGATTTGTTTTGTATTTATTAATTACATTAAAACACATTTGATATGCATGTTGAGATCGAGTACATCTGTACAGACGGACATTCCTACTCAGGATCTTCACTGACATTTAAATACATTTCTGACAAACATATATAACATGTAATATGCAGCAGCGGCAGCTTAAAGTGCTACAACAGTTTCCTAAATGTTTCGCTACAGATTCCTACGTCAGCGGAACCAAACAGCCAAAATATCCACTTTCAGAGGAATAAAAAATGTGGAGGTTTTGGTTCAAAGCAGATGATTTCTTAAAGAGAAACGCTAACGGATGAAAAGGATAATATTCTGAAAACCTTAATCCAATTTTTGATTTTCAGGGATAATTTAATATAAACTGACATGGTTTTGTGCAAATTTAATTTAGTAGCATGAAAACAAGTTGAAAATATTAGGGCCATAATCAAAACCTAATTAAAAACTAAGATTAAGAGAATAAACTCGCATGAGAAAGTCAATAATATGAGAAAAAAGTCAGGTTACAAGAATAAAAGTCATTTTACGAGAATAAAATTGTATGAAAATAGTTGTAATTTTACGATAAACTAGTACGAAAGTAAAATCATAATATTGTGAAAATAAAGTACAAAAATAAAGTCGTAATGTTACAAGAATAGAGTCGAAATAATCCAAGAATAAAGTTGTAAAAAAATCAAGTAGCATTATTAAGACTTTATTCTCGTACGACTTTATTTGAAAGCCGTAATTTACAAAACGAAGTTGTGCAAAAATAAAGTAATAATATTGCAAAAATAAAGTTGTAATATTATGAGAATGAAGTCAAAATAATATGAAAAAAAAAGTCATTATGGGAATAAAGCCATAAAATTACAACTTTATTCTCGCAATATTACGATTTAATTCTCGCAGTTTAATTTTTTTAAAATTTTTCTTAGCATGGCCCTAAAACTCCAAAAAAGACAAAAAAATTTAAATAAATGTTTTTCTGGCTCTGTTTTGTACATTTAAGCTATAATCCAGACAGAATTGAAGCAGCAGCAGGAATTAGGAACAATCCTTCGGTCTTCCTGATAATTTTGAGTTCTAGATTTAACGGCTTTATTATACCTTAGTCCAGTCGGCTTCCTCTTACTCCTGAAACGTCACAACAGTGAATAATTGTTGAAAATTTTATGTTTTCCAATATTTGTGTTGTTCATTTTTTAAAGCTAAATTTCTGTTTTTTGTGTCAGGAAAGAGAGGAGAAGCCATGACTGTTGTTGATTCCACATTTTTGGAACGGAAAAGTAAAATAATTTTATTTGTGTCGGCAGTTAAGAATTTATCAATAATTTTTTGATGAATTACAATCCAGCAGGATTTAAGATCCATAAATGTCAAAATCAAAATTGACTGTTGGATTTTTGATAGACGGTGTTAACTTTTCTAGACTTTCGATAAAGTATTTATCAGTTTTTGTTACTTCTTATGGGAAACTTTTGACTTTATTGTCCATTTCTTGCCAATGAACGTATATTTTGGCAATAATCTGGGTTTAAATATTAATTTGAGCTGTTAATCTATTGGAAGAATTTCAAATTTTAGTTAAAATTATGCTGCATTCTAAGGAATCTCATTTCTGTCATTTCAGAAAATATAAGTTGTAATTATAAGCTTTAAATGTATAATCACAATAATAAAAGTCAGAATTTGAAGTTTTAAAGTCATTCATATTTGAGTTTTAACATCATAATACAAATAATATGAAATAATTTTCATTTTTACTGTCATAATTTTGAGTTTTAATGTTATAAACCGAACATGTCAATTTTCAGTTTCATTGTCATAACTTCACCTTTGACAGTCATAATCATGACAATAAAATCATAATTTCAAGCTTTAAAGTTATAATCATGAGAATAAAAGTAATAATCCTACTTTTAATTAGTACTTAGCAATAAGTAACAAGTTTCAGTTTCAATATCACAATTTTGAGTTTTAAAGTTGTAAGCACAATAATTAAAGTCACAATCCATGTCAATTACCAAGAAAATTAAGTTGGTTTTTTTGTTGTTGTTGTAAAGCCATCTTTAAAGTTCGTCTATATACCAAGACCTTTTATGGCAAGATTAGACTTCCATAGTATTTTGTTAATGTAGTGAATCAAAATGTAAAAGTCAGTTGCGGGTTAAAGTGCTTTTGGTGCTATAAACCTTTTGTATTTTCACCAAACAGAAATGATTTCAACTATGTGTCATGAACTGACATAAAAACAAAAGATGTAAAATTTAAACTTTTTTTTTTTTTTTTTGTGAAAATATGTTGCATTTAAAATATATATGTCAGCATACTTCCCCTTTTTCACCTTTCATTGTTGCTTTTTTTCTTACCAATCCAAACTCAGTAGGACAGCATTTTGCTTGCAAAAATAAATATGCAGACATTTAGCAAGAGCTATGGCTATAATATATTATCTATGGCTTGTTCTGTAATGCTAGCTGTTACAGGATTTCTAGTTCACAAGCCAACTATGGCGTTGTAGCAAAAACATAAACCAGATGGTTTGGAAGAGACTGATAGGTTACAACTTGTCTTTGCTACACTTAATATGTAAAATATATTTGCTAAACATTTGAAATCACACATTGGGTTAGCTTGTTTATTCCTCAAGGCAGTGAGCAAAGTCTTTCACAGTGATGCATAGAAACGGCTGCAGAAGGTCCCCATAAAGGTTAATTACTGTGAATAACTAAAGATAACAAGCAAAGGCCACAAAGCAAGCTAAATCTGTCTTAAAAGGCCTTAACTGGCTGGTTTGGTATAAATAAATGTGACTCATTTATTTACATTAGATATATGAATAAATATATTGTAATTTTGTTGAAACTGTAACACTGTGATGATAAGATAGAATTATGTCAAATATTCAAGTTTTAAACACACTGCACAATTGATTTGAGCAAAAGAAATGATTATTTACCCCTTGGAACACTAAAATTAGCAATAATTTATAACTAAGTTAGAATAGAAGTATATTTTTTTTTTACAAATTTTAATTTATTTTATGTTTTGGTTTGGATTATTTTGGAGTAAATATGAAGATTCTGTGTTTTACAGCAGGAGTCTACCTCAGCGAAT
Source organism: Poeciliopsis paucimaculata (assembly GCA_903067055.1). Taxonomy (NCBI): domain Eukaryota; kingdom Metazoa; phylum Chordata; class Actinopteri; order Cyprinodontiformes; family Poeciliidae; genus Poeciliopsis; species Poeciliopsis paucimaculata. Next base: position 21,128 of record CAEGAD010064049.1, read on the forward strand.
CAAAGCTAACAACTTTTCATAGTCAGGCTAGCATTCATTGGACTTTCCACAATGACTCTTAATAATAAAGAAGCAATATAGATTTTAAATGTAGGCATTATAACAAATACAGGTTTTAGGAGTTTTAAAATAGCATTGAATTTCCACAACACAATATCGCTAAAGGTACCAGTAAGTCTAATAGTTTTCTTAATTTTTTGTTAGCATCATAAAGATAGGTTATGCTAACCTAGGCCAATTTTAAGTCAAAACAGCTGAATAATGCGTTCAAATGCTAAGATTTAGGATTATACTTCAATACATTCCACTGGTAGAACATTATTTGGGGATATTCCAGCATAATTATGCATCTCATCTGCAACTTTCTTCTTTACGTATCAAGTAGAGTGAGTGAGTGAGTGAGTGAGTGAATATTTGCAACACATCTTTAGTAAAAACATGTTGCGTCTCCACAGTTATTAAGGACGTATTTTTGTTCTTGTTAGGCTAATCTAGAAAAATAAACTAAAAAAATGTTACAAAATATAACATAATGTAATATTTTCTTCAAGCATCCCATGTATTCAATTAGAGCGGATACGTTTTACGGAAACAATGCTAAGCTAACGGCGACCAACGTGTTAGCTTACTTTGTGATTCCAAAGTCGGATCAAAGTTTAAACCTCCAGACAGGTGATAATAATGTCCACCAGCATGTACTCTGCTTGGCTAAAAATAATTAATCGTTTACCTAATCAACAGCTAGCTGTTGACTGCGCGCCCACTGAGCGTTTTTGCATCGATAGCTTTGTCTTGTCTGTAAATGAATGAGCCGCTTTATTCAAAGATGTGGCAGGAGACTTTCTTTAAATGTGATCCCGTGGGATTTAAACTGATTTAAAAGATAAAAGTCCTGCTTGTCAAAACAGATCAATACCACTTTCAGCTGCACTATGCCTAATTTATCTTCTATTATCAGTCGTTGAGGTTTAAATGGTGTAACAATAAAAAAAAAAACAGAGGTTACCAGAGTCTAAAGTGAGGCTTTGTAAAGGGTTGACAGTGAGGATTAACTTTACACCATTTCACTGAAATATTGACCTACGGAAGAACATTAGGGCCACTGGAAGAAAAAAAAAGTCTAATTTGTTTTCAGAGCGTTCCCTTAAATCTCAGAATTCTGGTTTTAAATAAAAATTCTGACTTTAATATCAGAATTTTTACTTTAATCTCAAAATATTCACCTTAAACAGAATTCTGTTCAGAATTGAATCATATAAATCAATTGAATCATATAAATCTGTCTTTTTTCCTCAGAATTTTAACTTTTAACCCTCTCCAGGCAGATGTTGCAGATTTGCAACAGCTAAATGCTATTTAGTTATTCTTTGCAAGTAATTTGAGCCTGAGAGGGTTAATCCCAGAATTCTAAATTTAATCCCAGAATTCTGACTTTTTTCCTCATAATTCTGAATATATTTTTTCCTACTGACCCTAATCATCCTCCATATTGACCAGCTAATGCAGCGCTAGAACAAATAACATCAGTGTTCTTGCAAACTCTACTACTGAAGTCAACACTGGATGATTATACTTGGCAACATGCATATTTGGTACTGGTCTGCTACCTGCTGCCGGCAGTAACGCTGACAAATTGGCGCTAATAATTCCCCCCCCCCCCGCGTTTCTAGTCCTTCGCTCAACCATGCAAAGCACAGAAGTCAAAGTCTGCAAAAGCCTCCTGTTGCTCCGCCGAGAGGCTGAAGGGCTTGCAGGGCGGAGACAGGACCGGCTGGAGTCGAGTGAAGTCGCTGTCAAAGTTGCTGACGTCTGTGGGCTCTTTGATCGACGGCACGAACGGCGGCGTTAACTTCCTGGCCATCAGGGCTTCCCAGTCGATGGTCTAACAGAATTTCACAAAGTCAAACTGGGTCAGACTTCTCCAGATACAGAGGCGGGCAGAGAACCCAGAAAATTACTCAAGTAAGAGTAGAACTACTTTTTCCTCAAGTAAAAAAGTGTTTGGTAAAAAGTCTACTCAACTACTGAGTAACTGATGAAATTATCAATCATTTAAAAAAAATACTCTTTAAGGTAATTAAAAAAAAAAAAGAATCAAGTATTGTATTTTCCGGATTATAAATCGCAGTTTTTTTCATAGTTGGCCGGAGGTGCGATTTATAATTTTATGTGTAAAATTTCACCACATTAGTATAGCATATCACATGTTATTTTCACACTAAACCGCCAGAGGGCGCTGTAGGCCTGTGTTGATAATGTGTGCGGTAGAAGCTACGTCCGGAGTTAGCCGAGTTGTTTACAAGCGACACGAAGATGAAGATTTAGTGATTTGGAGAGACACCGATGGTTTGGTAAACTTGTTAGCATGTTATTTATGCCATAGTTATCTGAATAACTCTTAATATGTTGTGTTAACATACCAGGCACGTTCTTAGTTCGTTGTTTGTCATGTAGCGTTAGCATACCGTACAATTATTCAGCCTGTTGTTGCCTCTATTCTATTTTTATTGCCTTTCAAGATNGCCTCTATTCTATTTTATTGCCTTTCAAGATGACATGTCTGTTCTTGGTGTTGGATTTTATCAAATAAATTTCCCCTAAAATGCGACTTATAATCCGGAAAATATGGTAAATGTAACCAGTTTCCACCCAACACTGCCTTTAGTTGTTTGCCTCCATTATAACAAAGAAGAAGAAAAGGGACATTTTTCTGACAGTGCACAAACAACGCAGTAGCGGAACCAGCTAGACGGCTAGTTAGCTTCAATTTTTAGCCTTTGTTTTTTTTCACTTAAACGTAAGAAAAGGTATAAAAATGAGAAGGAGAGCTGAACCAAGTAAGAAGATAAAAATGTATAACTTTCAAACATAATGGAGAATATAAAAATTTTTCAATATATTTATAAATATATATTTTGCACTTTTGTAGTAGGTTGATCATTTTGAAAAAGTGTGAGCACCTCTGGATTATAACAACCAGCTTTCATCCCAAAGGTCGTAGGTTAAAGTGCCTCAGCGGCGCAGGGTGGCTTTAAATTGACACGTTTCTTTCATAATGCGAATATTTTAAAGTTTGAAAGTGTCAAGGCTGAACTTCTGTTGGAGAAAATGAAACTGATGCGATTTACCTGAAAGAATTTCTCTCCTTTGACCTCGTTTGCGTCTCTCTCTCCAGCTCCGAGTCGTTTCAACGGGTTCTTCTTCAGCAGCTAAAAACAGAAACGTTTCACAATTTAGATCTTATTCTAATTCAGTTTGAGACACCAGCAGGTTGTTATTGTCTTTTATTCCAATCACAGAAACAAAGAGCTCCTAATGGTTGAAGACGGATAGATTTTGTTGGGGTTTTACAGCCAACTGCAGCCCCTTTACATCAACTTCAATTCAGGAATAGATTAAATAAATTGCATTTACCAGAACAAATACTTTATACGAGAATAAGTCATAATTTCTTCTTATTGATGTTATTTATCTCACCGGGAAAATCCCACTGGGATCACAGATCTTCTGAGAAACACCATCAACATGTGGAATGTTGAGTTATGTTTAGTATCAGATTTATAAATAATAATCTTTTAACACATGAAAAACAAATTATTATCAGAAGCAACTGTGCAAAGAACTGTGTCTATTTTAGAGAAAGGGTCACACAGATTTGCAGAACTGATAACGACATACAAGTTTATTCTCATTAAAACAACCTTTTCTCTGGTAGTATTGCATCTTTATTTCGCTATTATAACTTTATTCTTGTACTATTATAACTGTATTTTCATAATTTATAAAAATGTCTTAGTCTGGCCCTAATTCTTTGTCTTTTTTTTCTTCACTGCCTCAAACTTGCTAGAAACCTGTGCAGGCTACATCTAAAGGATTTAACAGGATGCCTGTTGATTAATTTGAGCACTGCTGCCACCTAGTGACTGTAGACATGTTTACTGGTCAAGCATGAGTAAGTCTTCGTAACTCTCATCCCCAAGTGTTAATCTTCAATAGCATTTAAGGCTTTTTTGGTGTTAAAGGTGACTTACTATGCTCCGTTGATGGTTTTAAATATTTTTTTGCACAAAATAGTTTCTAGATAATGGGAGCAAGTGGTTTCTGGATGGTAGGTCAACAACAAAACTCTTGTCTTTTCCAGTATGCAGCAGTAAAACTAGCTGACCAAACAAGCCGGAACTCTGCCAGGGTTGCTAGGTAACGGACTGGGCTTCTGGGGTTGCTAGGCAACGGCCAGTGCCTTCAAATTTGTGACATTACAATCTGCAGGTTTTTAAAACGGTTAATTTTCCAGACACCAAAAAACATGTACTTGTTGCCTAAAAATGGTTGCCTGTTTTTAGACGCAGCAGAAACCCAAATAAAAGTACAAAAAAGTATAAAACGTAAATTTTGCATAACAGGTCCCCTTTAATGAACTTAATTTTTACAGGTGTTGTGGGCCAGAAGACTTTTGTCTTATTTTTTTGTCCTGTCCTGCAGGGTTTCTGAAAAGCCCGACAAATTTACTTTCACAAGTGGAAAGCATTTCTGTTCTTAATGACCATCAGATTGTTTTTTATTAATGTTTCTGACCAAGTTAATTTGTCCTGTTAACCTTCTGCATGATGGAGACGGCATCAGCGGGAAGAGACGCTGGATACTGCACATCGTCATTAACGATGCTGTCAAAGACTTCTTCTTCATCTTCACCAGGAAACGGAGACTAGCAGGAAGGCAGAGCAATGCTGAGTCAGCCTTTATGTCACAAAGGATCGAGTTGTTAAAAGTTTATCTTTAAAATGTTTGTAAAAACTGAGCACAGACATTCCACCAACCTCTCCAACTAGCATCTCATAAATGAGGACGCCCATCCCCCACCAGTCCACAGCGCGGGTGTAGGTGTCGTCAGTCAGAACCTCCGGGGCGAGAAACTCTGGAGTCCCACAGAAGGTCGAGGTCTGATCTCCATGGCCCATCCCTGCAGAAATATTTTGATCTTTTACCAGTCCAAAAATAATAGAGTACTTATTAATTTACCAAACATGTAAGGAGTTAAGGAGATAAATGAATAATGACCTTTTAAAAATCCATAAATCTAGACATCCACCAAGCAATGATAAATAAATTGATGTGTAATAATTTTACCTTCTTTACAAAGTCCAAAGTCTGTGATTTTAACAAATCCCTCAGCATCCATGAGTATGTTATCCAGCTTCAGATCTCTGCACAAACCATAGAGGACGTACAATAAAAACAACACTGGGTTTCGGACGATGTGGCGTCGCTTCGGCCAGTTGGACCTACCGGTAGATGATTTTATTCAGATGCAGGAACTCTAAACCCAGCAGGACACAAGCTGAGTAGAACCTGGACAGGACAGCAGTTTGTTGTATTACAAACAACAATAGTAAAATAAAAAACAAAAACAAGCAAATATGAAAACAAGAAAATAGCTGAAAAAATATAAATTTCAAGTTTTCTAGAAATGGGATGACCTAACCATGTAGATAATTAATGGTTATCTATTTGTAGATATGAATCTACAAAAATGGAACTAGGTAAATATTACACAACCTTTTTTTTTCTCTTTTTTTAAAATTATGATTAAATTTTCATTAGTGGTTTATTAGGTTAAAATTAGTTCCAATTTATTAACTAATAATGTCAACTTAAATTTTCTTTTGTCGTAGTTTGGCTGCCATCCAGCAGAGGGCGCCACTGGTCAGCTTTAAGTGGATCAACTGGCATCACTGTATCACCAACATGGGGCAAAATGCTGGTGGGACCAAAAATGCAATTCATGCAGTTCAATTTTGAAATCTAAACACCCGACAAGCTCCTTAAGTTTTATCTTTTATTTTTCCATCCAGGAACTTTAAGAAAATTCAGTTTTGTTATACTTTATTTAATGTGAGAAAACAATTTTCTGTTTATTCAGTCATTATTTAATACAACTGATAAATTCAATTTTAAAATTTTATGTTTTTTTTTAATTCAGTACGATGAAACATTTTGCACTTTACAATATGGAAAGACGATCAACCCTCTTGACACAAGAAAAAAACTCAGGTTTTTAAGAAAATGGCCACCTATCAACTAATTGTTAGTCGATGATTACATCAATCAACTGTAGATCAAGTCATTAATCAATAACTCGTGTCCCTAAACACACTGAAGACGAGGAGTTTGTATAAACCTTGTCTGAGCTTCTGAGAAGACGTCACTGTGGATGTGGATCATCAGGTCGCCGCCGGGTAAATACTCCATGACAAAACAGACGTGGTCAGCGGTCTGGAAGCAGCCGTGAAGGTAGACCAGGAAGGGGTGTCTGGAGGCGTTGATCATCTCAAAGATCCGCTTCTCGCTCATAAGGCTGAAGAAAACCAAACCAAGATTCAGGCAAACACAAACATCTGAGTGAGATTTCTGGAGTGAAGTGGTGAAAGCAGGTTTTTCTGCTGTCAAAAAAACAGCAGAAAAACCTCGGAGGAGTTCAGTCTGAGGTTCAGGAAGGGATGTATGACCAACGGGTTCTAAACATCTACCAGTTCGGATATAGAGGACCATGGCTAACTAGAGATACATTCATCCATCCATTCATCTGTACATCAGCCAATCCATAGCCACTCATAACCTCTGGCTTCCATCCATTTTGCTTCTGGAAGGAAAACAGAGACATTTCTTCTCGTTGATTCTGGGTTCGTCTCAATGGGACGTTAGCGGAACGTCTCCAAAGAACAAAGGAATCATGATTTTCCATGATAAAATAGACTTGCTGTTTCTCATATTAAAGGATCCAGCTGAACCTATTTTACCTTTGCTTTAATACAGTCAGGTCTTCTGAAGCTTCACTCACCTGTCCACTTCATCACGAGTCACAATGTCTCGTTTCTTCAAGGCTTTAATGGCGTACAGTCGACCTGTCTCCTTGAACTCGGCCAGTAGCACCTGTTTATAAAAAAAAAACACATTAAAAACATCAGGGATGGATGGTTTTTCTGTTTAATTCATAGGAAGAAGGTGTTATCTGTTACCTTTCCAAAGTGTCCTCTTCCCAGAACCGAAGTATATTTAAAATCTTCAACCTTCATCCTTCAGAGAAGCAGCCATGCAAACAGAAGCGGCCATGTCTCATTCTGGTTCACTTTATAAGACAACATCTGCATGAACATCTGTACATGTGACTGTGTTTACTTCAGAGGAGACACGGGCGGATCCTCACATTCTTCTGCAGTGTTTGGACTGGAAGGTGGGTGTATGGAAATCTGCAAAAAGACAACATAAAAAACACATTTTTGTTTGTTTTAAACATACAGTCTAATCAATCTGATTGTTAAGTTTTGATCAGAGAGACAGCAATTGGTTCATGTGTCGACCATCCATCCTTTCATTCATGGATCCATGGATGGACATAAAACTCATCTAGAGCCACAAATGTTACATAACCTTTAGTGAAAAGACTAAACAGAAGTCTAATTAATATATATTATAGAAAATGTAAGGATATTTTTAAAGAATTGCCAATTTATTTAAAACTTGGACAAAATATGAAATATTTACAAAAAGGACTGATTCAGTTTCTTCTATGAGATTTTGATGTTTGTGGAAAACGATTCACTAACCAAATTAATTTCAAATGTAACAGAGATAAAAATAAAAATACTGAAACTTGTGTCATGCTGTTAATGCAAGGTTTATTCCAAGCAAGAAATAAAATGAAAATCTCACAAGAATGTTGCCTAAAGCCAGTTCAAAAGCAAGTAAATTTCTTTTATATTAATAAAAACGCAATTTGAAACTTACAGAACAAGATGATTTATTACTAAATTTTTTATTTTTTTATTCCTGAATGTTTATTTACCAGTTTTTCTTGCAGTGCAGGCACTGATGATGTCTTTTCTTCTTTAGTGATATTTTCTTGCTGCTTGATGTCAATGGAAGGCGTTTGGTCCTCAGAGATGCTCAGTCTAATTAGCGGAGTTTCGCTGAATAAAGAAACAACTTTAGATATGTTACTTAATTATTTAATCAAAAACTATATATTGACAAAATAAGCAACATTTCCAAGCCAAAAACCCCTTTATTGATACGCAGACAAATGAGCTCAACAATGAAGATATTTATTTATAATTAATTTATTATGTAGGTTATTCAATCATCAGATTGGCGCAGAGTGCTGTTATATCCATCAGATTTACCAGAAACAAAATACAAATGTTCTGACTGGAATCCCTTATGTAAAAAAATGATTACTTGAGATCAGCAAACTGCAGAACATATCACTCAGTGAAAAGCAGACAAAATTTAAAGAGGGTTCCTGTAAATTTACCAACTTAAAGATAAGGCCTTTACGATCATATTCAAACCATTATGAATGAAATTTATAAAGTCGTAATATTGCCATAATAAAGACATAATATTATTTCTTTATTCTCTAATTTTATTACTTTATCTTTGTAATTTTATTTTTTTTAAATTTTCTTAGCATGTCCTTAATACTCTGTTACGTCATCCAACTAAGTAGCAATAAATTTGCATTTTCCCATGATAAGCGCAAAAAAGTTAGCTTGCTAGTTAGCAAGTGCACATTAGCAGCTAGCTAGCGGTAGCCTCAACCTCCTCCAGTCAAGGAACATAACAAGGTGTCTGCACACAACTAAAACATTTGCTTAACAAATTCTAAGACTTATTATTAGCTTATTTAAGATCAATTTATGTCTGTTTGAGAATTTAAGACATTTTATGGCCTCAAATTTACATACATGAAACTGTAGTTTCTGACCTTGGCAGTGAAGATGTCGGATCAGGCTTCTTTTCCGTCGGATTTGGAGGACTGTGTCCGATCAGGTCCGACGTTGTGGAGAGATGCGAGCTGAAGGTGGCGAAGGAGCTGTAGTGAGGGAGGATGCTCATTATCAGATGGCCCCAGGTGGCAAAGTTCATGTTCATCTGAGCAGCTCGGAGGAAATTCTTTCCTGAGGAAAAACCCCCAATAATTAAAAAATAGATGGATACACAGAAGGACTGGTGCAGAGCTGTTTGTTTTTACCTCTCTCTTTTGTGAAAATGCATCGCTGACGTCTCAGTTTAGGTTGCCTCTCCACCACGGTGTCGATGAACTGAAACTATACATGTTTGCATTTATTCTCCTCATCAATGCTTTAAAAACTAATGATGTACCATCAGGTTCTTCCTCCCTTGGTTACCTGGATGTGGAGGAGGCCTTGCGGCTCCAGATTGAAGCCCTGGTTGTGGTCTGGGTTCCCCATTAACTCCTCCAGACGCAGGATCTTGACCGCACACATCGTCCTCCGGTACCGCCAGAACACGCAAACCTCCAGCTCTCGAGCCTGTCAACAGATGCAACACACATAACTTAAATTACCTAAAGGTTGAACAGGAGGACATGTATATCCTACATGTCCTCCTGTAAAAAACTAAAAAAACTACAAAAACTTTCTTCTTAAACTTAAATTGTAACGGTAAAACAAACGGAACCACTGGTTCGTTAAAGAGTTTAAAACTGCAGGTGTAAGGCTGACACCTGCTGGTCTAAAATAGAACTACAACCTCAAGCCATACAGCAGCGCCCCCTGCTGTTTCATAGCTTATACAGAAAATTGTGCAGGAATCCAAAGGCCTTCAGAGAAAACTCAATTTTACAAAAAAATTCAGAAACAATCAGTTATTTATTCTGGAATTGTCACATCTCACAAAAAACAAACGTGGAAAAATTTGATAACTTTATTTGTTTTCCCTAAGGTATGAGCATATTATTTTTAATTTATACAGAGAGAATATGAATGAAGGCAGACGACTGGAAATTAATAAAATTATTAATAATCACAAATGTAAAATGTAATTTACAGTTTTGGTTAAGAAAATCAAACAAAATTTATCCACCATTTCTGGAAAAAAAAAAAAAGCTAAATACACATATGAATGTCATTGAATATTTTTCATTTATCATAATGTCTGAAATGTCTGCTTTCAATTTTTTTTTTACCAATGTATTTATTTTATACAATGGATAAAAGGCAAAACTTCAGATAGAAAAAAAACTGAGTAAATTTCCACCAAAAATCTCATATTAATCTCAGAACTTTTCCAGAAAAACAAGGAAATTCTGAGTTAAGTGAGTCATAAATTCAAAGGTAAAAAACTCTTTCAAATTTAGATATTAACCTCAGAAATTTTCTAGAAAAACTTATGAATTTCTGAGAAAAAGTTGAGAGAAAAAACTTTGAGATTCTGAGACTAATCTAAAAAAAACATGGACATTTTTCAAATCTTCAACTTTATCTCATTATCTGAGAATACTTTTGTGCAAACAATGTAATAGCCCATAGACTAATCCCAAGCTGTTCAATGAAGCATGACAGGTCACCTTTAAAACACAACTGAATATCTACAATACATTTGAAATAGAAATATAAGAATATGTTGAAACATGTTGTCGTTATTTGTGATGCCTTCAAGGACCTTAAAAGGATTCTGTTGTTCTTGTTATTCTTTGATTCTGAATCAGAATTGTTGAATTAAATACAGAGAAATGCCGGTCTGGATGTGGGTGGCGTGTCATGGAGCGACCATGAGAAATGACTCAAACACTGAGCGCTCCAAACGGGGTGAAAAACACTCAGTAGAACTTTTTCAGTGTATTTTTTTATGTTTTGTCACAAAACAGACACATATCTGTCAGCATTTCTGACATTTGTCATCTGAAAGGTGGCGACTAGAAACCAGCAATGCACCATTCTTCAAAGCACATCCCAGACTATTTTTACCTGACAGAAAGGAAAAACTGTGATAACTCAAAGAGAGGCAGACTGATTTATATTTAGTTTGCAACACGAGTCACTGTATAATCTTCTGTTTATATTTCAAAATTTAAGCACTTGATACAGACTTTGAGCTGCTGCAGAAGCGTGCAGATGCCTGAAATAAACACGCTTTCCACTTGCTACCATCTTTAACTCTGTATCTGTTAAGCTGTACCTGTAAGCATCTTAAAGCCATTATGGCTGCGGACAGATATAACGGCCTGTAAAAGCTGAGCTAACAACAATAGCCTCATTAAGCCATCACTTTCTCAGTTTTTCCTTAAAGAATTTTCTCATTTTCTAATCTGATCAGTCTACACTTAGTGGATGGATAATTTAGTCATTATCTACTCTCCCAAAAATCTCTCAAAATGACATTTACACTATTATAATCTGAAGAGTTTGAGTCAGATCAGAGGTAATTACAGCACTGAAACAACTTGGGTAAAATTTCATATTTTTATTGACTCAATAATCAACTTGGGTCCATGTTTGGTTATTTGATGCTATCAGTTAAAATTTTCCCCACAGAGGTCAGAACATTCAAGGTAACAGTTTATTTAGATTATTCCTATTTGACAATGACGGTGGATCAACAGTTTTGCTATGATGGTAAGTTTTGCGTCATTTGCACATTTAGCTGTGCGAACACGAGGTTGATTGACAGCTCTTAGACCCGCCTCCTGTCTCTGATTGGTTGCTTTTGGTCGGGCGCGTTGCATTTTTCTTTTGAATAAAAGTAGCTCAGAGAGAAGCTGGAGGTGATTAATTTTTCACAGATTATCTGTCTCATAACATGGTGACGTTTTTTTTAATAAAAGTTACATATAATGCAGCTTTAACGTCTCTTAATCTTTCTTTTTCTTGTTATATTTTTACATGTGTGTGAATCTGTACGCTTCCTTTTAGTCACTTCAGTGTATCTTGGTCTTCAGAACCGGACTCACCCGCTCCAGCTGGATGTAGAACACCTGATCCCAGCTGAGGCCACCGACTGCAGCCCAGCGCGTCCGGCCGACGACCCGGCCGTCCAGCCGCAGCACCGTGCTGACCTCGGCTGTGAGACAGGCAGCAGACAAACTGTAAACGGCAACTTTTTTCAGTTTTAATTAAAGCAGCTTCTCTCTGAAATCAGACGTAAACAAAAAGCCTGTCTGACTTTCAGAGCCCATGATGCCATCATGTTTGTTTACCTTTTAATTTGTTTGTGTATTTCAGAGAAAATGGGGCCATTTCTAAGAAAATTAAATACAACACACACCCTGATTCTGACAGATTAACCTTCACAGAAACAGTTTCTGCTTAGAATCAATGTTAGTACAGGCTTGTCACAATAAACAATAAATCAATAATTGTGTGATAAATTAAAATGAGCCCAATCATTTTGATTTGCATGATTTAGCGTTTTTCTCTTTTCTCTCTCTCTCTCTCTTTCTACCAAAAACTGGATGACAAAAGTTTCCACTCTGGTGATTTGGTCTCAACTAGCCCTTAATTTCAAGGATAGTTATGTTTAAGGAGGCATCATAATTAAATGTATTTGTTATTTATATGATTCTGTTTATTTATTTTGGACATTTAAAATGTCTCCCATTTCTAGAGTTACATGTTTGTTAGAATTTAACATTTAGTGATTATGCCATTATTATTATATTGCTTAAAAACAATATTTTTTTCAGCTGGATAATTTTGGTTGAGTTTTATATTTTAAGTTTGACCTGTCTTTTTACTGCAGAAAATGATTAGGGCCACCAGAAATTCTGACTTTAATCTCAAAATTTGGAATTTAATAATAGAATTGCGACTTTTTCTCAGAATTTAACCTTTTTGCTCAGAATTTTATTTTATCTTTTAATTCAGACTTTTTTTCCCTCATAATTCCAACTTTAATCTCAGAATTCAGATTTTATTCTCACTTTTGGAAGATTAAAGTCAGTATTTTGAGAAAAAAGTCAAAATTATTTTTTGTCTTTTTTCATTTTTTGCCCTAATTGTCTTTCTTACTTTTCCAAAATTTTTATTTGGAATACAAATTTGAAATGTTCAAAATTATTTGCAAGCCGGATTTCGGGCTTTGTGATTTGACTAACTCTTAATATTTTATACAGAAGGTAACAAATCATTCTCCTGTTCCTGTGCTTTTGTTAGTAGTATAATTTTCACCTCTGAATTAACTGTTCATATTTTCCCATTAACAGATGCAAACATAGCAGCAAGTAAAGCTGAAACTGAAAAGTTACAGTTTAAGATTTAAAATGTGTTACTCACTCAGCGACCCATCAGTTTTATGAGGAACAGCCGAACCGTTTTCAGAGGGAACCAAAGGATTTTCCTGCTCTGATTCTGACTGGGGTTTTAGTAAATCCTCACATCCCAGCAGTCTCAGTTTAAGTTTCCCTAAAGGAGAAGAAGAAGACGAAGAAGAGGAGGAATAATCTCAGTTTCTTCAAATAAACAGTTTAAGCCCCGCCCACGTGTTTCCATTATCCTGTAAAGAGTCTCAGTGTGACCAGAAAAGACTCTGCACTTCAAAATAAGACATTTAATTTGAATAAATCTCCCAGACCTTAGCCTCTAATCAGTCCCCTCTGGAAAGAGAGTCATGCTGAGCCTCTCCATTTTCTTCGTTTCGCCTCTGAATTAACCGCCGTGAAGCTCAGAATCACCTCAAGTGTCTCCACTCTCCTCGCACTCTTTCTCATTATTCTCCTTTGACAGATTACATCATCAAAAGCTTTTCTTTTTTTTTTAGCCTCGAGCTCAGACAGAGGCCGGCTTACAAGTGAACTGTCCAAAACGAACGGATTACACGTCCTGATTATCTGCCGCCAGCAGTCAGCGGACGGTAAGTCATGTTAAAACACACACAGCCTGAATGACCCTAAAATACACTGAATATTAAACACAAAATGACCCAAGAAAACATAAAAAACAAAGATGATTTACCAGAACAGGCAGCTTAGTTGTAATTTGATTAAATATTACTATTTAAATAAATAAATACTGAAAATAATGCCATTATTATTATTACTAGCATTAATAGTATTACATTTATATAAATGATTAGATTATTATCTTATAATATTAGCATACAAAATAAAAATATTTATGAAACCATGATAAAAGCATAAATATGCTTTTACAAAATAATAACTATTACTATTAATAATAATAATAATAATAATAATAATATTATAATGAAAATAATAAAAACAATATTTTCCTTTTTTTTTTTTTGCGCAAAATCATGTAAAGCAAATAAATTAGGAATGAGACATTAAAAGTGACTTATTTTGGTTTAAATGGAGCTGCAAATCCTGTGTTTTTGATTCTAATTTTCCATTTATCAAGAAAATTAAAGTAATATTTCAACAGAAATTCACAGAAAATTATTACTAACATTCATGGCCAAAACCTAAAATTAAGAAAATTCAGTAATCACTTGTAATAAGATGTTAATTGATGAGTCAATGAGTTTATTTTGCCTCTAACTAGTTTGATTAAAATATTTCTCTCTCTATTATCTATTTCTTCAATTATATGCAAGCGAAAATATCTGTAGCCTATGATTATAATGTTTTGTAAAGTTTTGTTATTATCTGGTCTATTTTCTCAGTCAGCAGTTACCAGTGAGAGATGCAGGTCGGACAGGGTAGATGGACGGCGAGGTTGAGAGCTGACGCGACGATCTGCGGTCTTCAGCCGACGCCGTTCCGTCCGGAGGATCGATCACCTCCGCAGGAAGCCGCGGAGAATCGTGGTTCTGTTCCTGCAGGCATTTCTCCAGGGATAATCGAAGAAGTTCAAGCTTCTGCGAGGATTCCTGCACCCGAACTCGAGCCTGAAAGGTGGAAAAGCTACAGATTTTTTACATTCATGTAATTATTTATTACTTTGTTTCAACAATCAAAATACAAATAGTGTTCAAACTATTCATGAACAAAGACATATACCCAACTCAAACACCTTTCTGATTACCATGTGATCAGACAGCTGTTAAAGATGCAAAAGCAAAGGAGGTGGATTAGCAGTGCTAGCTAACAATTTCTGGGTTTTTTTCAATTCAGACATACTAATTAAAATTAAATAAAAATACCATGATACCTTCTTTTCAACTTCTCTGGTATTTCTGGCTTCAGTTGTGGTATTATTTCAGCTTTTCCAGTGTTAATCAGCTGTGGTGCTAAACCGTTCAGTGATTTATAAACTACCAACAGTAGTTTAAAGTCGATTCGCTGAGCTACAGGGAGCCAGTGGAGGGGCTTTAGAATTGGGTGATGTGCTCCATCTTCCTGGTTTTAGTCAGAACCCGAGCAGCAGGGTTCTGGATCAGATGCAGCTGGGGGATTGATTTTTTTTAGACTTGTCCAGACGCTAGCTGCGTTTCCATTGACCACATACTTGCACAATTTGACATTTCAAAAATAAATTTTCTTGATGAAAACACGTTAATTTAGAAAAAAAACTTGTTCGGTGATAAAAAGTGAGAGGTGTTTTTTTGTTTTTTTTGCCATATCAAAAATTGTTTATTTCACAAAACTTCAATAGAAACAATTTAATGCATTACACAAGTCACATGATCTACAACAGGATGTTGCTACTGGCAGAAACCATGAAGAAGACAATGACAGGAAGTAGATAGAGGACCATGGAATGGCGTGTTTTGTAAAAGTGACAAACTTTTTCACCTGTGATTGATTTTAATTGTTTCTTATTTAAGGGAAACATCACAATTGCAAAATTATATATATTTTTTTACATTAGAGGAATATTGACAAAGTTTTATGCACATTTGTAAAGGAAATGCAGCTACAGTTGCAGTAATCAATGCGACTCAAGATAAACGCATGGATTAGTTTCTCTTGATGTAGATGGGACATTAGTCTTTTAATCCTAGAAATGTTCTTCAGTTGATAGAAGGCCGACTTTGTAACTGCTTTCATGTGGCAAGCAAAGATTTTTTAAGCTGATCTCAAGTTTCTAGCTGTAATAACTGAATATGTGCGTTGACTATAGGTCGTTCTTCTTTAGGTCCAAAGATAATAACTTCAGTTTTGTTTCTGTCCAGCTGGTGAACGTTGTGCCACATCCACACATTTATCTGTTCTAAACTCAGGTTATCAGATGGATTTAGAGTCACCTGATGACATTGTAATGTAGAGCTGTGTATCATCTGTGTAGTTATGATAGCTAATCTTATTATTTGTTATAATCTGAAATAATGGGAGCATATAGATATTGAATATGACGGGTCCCAGGATTGAACCTTGGGGAACCCCATATGTGACTTATGTTTGAACCCATGAGAAGTTACCTATCGACACAAAGAAATCCCTGTTCTTTAGGGAAGACTCAAAACATTGATTAGGTTTAGGGATTCGGTTAGTAAATTAAGATTTCATTAAAAACATTTGACAAAAACTCAGAAAACATCATAAAACCGAGTGGGCGGCATCTTACCTCAGCCAGAGCGTTCTGGTCCAGCTCTGAGATGCCCTGCAGCTGCTTCACCACGTCTCTGTGCAGCACCAGCGCATCGGTTTCTCTCTGCATGTAGTGCTGCAGCTCTGCCAAGCGAGCGTCCGCGGGACTGAGAGGTACCGGAGACGTTTCTGAGAGAAAATAGAGGATAAAGGTGAAGCTACCAGCTCGTTTGATATTTCCATTAGCAAAGAAAACACTAAAGCGTCATTTATAAAAGCAAAGGAAATCGTTCTAACACAATCCGAAGCTGCGTCTTTCAATAAAGGCAAATGGAAACATTAGATTTCTGGCTTCCTGTTTACTTTTTTGGGATTATAATCCTTGAAGAGATGCATTAAATCATATTTTATCCCAGTAATATGATGACTGTAAGGAAGCCTCAGGAGAATAATATTACAGTGATGCATTACTCTAAGTACTTAAGTCACATTTGTTGAATATTTCATGAACATTTGTAGGTTCAGTGAAGCAGATCCCAGCTGTCTGTCAATCTAATCGAAACTGAATTTATTTGATTATACGTCTTACATTTAATGTTGTTTTTGGACACAAAGTGGATATTTTACTGTTGTTGCACTATGTCGTAACAAACTGTTTTTGATCTTTATATTGGTAAATAGAGGATTTATTTAATAGGTTTCACATTTTTTATAGAACATAATAAACAAAATAAAACAAGACAAAAAGAAGCAATGCTTATTTCCTTTGATTAATAGCATTATATAACAAATATTTTCCTCCACTATCCAAAGTATTTTTATTTCTCCAAAAGTACATTTTTATGTCTTATGTTAAAACACAAAAAACTCGTTAACTTAATTTAGAGAAACAATAAAAAAAAAAATTTTCCCAAAACTTTTCTAGTTTATTTTACTGCCATGTAGTTTCAAATCTAAACAAACCTGAACAAAGACCTCAGATTATATTCACTTAAATAGAAGATGTGAATCTCTGAGAGCTGTTAGTTTTTTATATGATGCTGGAAAAAAAAATCTGACAATCTGAGAAATTTTTAAGAAAAAAATGTGGAAATTTTCTGAATTCTTTCTAGAAAATTTCTGAATTTGATCTAAAGATTTCGGACTTTATTTATGCAAATTTTCGACTTCACAAACATGAACAATTTTATGTTTTTTTATAGATAATTTATAAAATCAATCTCAAAATTTACAATTTTTATTAAGTAAATTTTTTACTTTTCAAACTCAGAAATTTCCATGTTTTTTCTAGTGCATTTTTAGATTAATCTCTAACTTTCTGACTTCTTCTTTTGAACTAATTTTCAATTTGTAAACACCATGGGTTTTAAAAAATTTTTTTTTAGCTCTACATCAAAATTTATGTTCTTTTTCTTACAAATTTTTGACTTCTGAAGCCCAGAAATTTCCAATTTTTTTCTAGAAAATTTCTGAAAGTAATCTAAAAATTTTGGAATTTTCTGCCTGAAATTTACTCCTCCATTGGTTGTTTCTATCTATAATCACACTGATAAACCACTGCAGATGTTTTCACTATACCCAGACCAAAACTACTTGGTAAGATTTTGTGTTTTTGCAGTGTTCTGGCTCCTTTGAAGTTTATAAAATAAAGCATAAACATGAAACAATCTTCTGTTCCCACTTTTAGGAGTTTTAAGATTACTCTCTCTGACTGTACTGACCTCCATCTGCAGGGATATTTTGGTTTCCTCCACCTTCTCCACCACCGCCACCAGCCTGGGTGACTTTGATAATCTGCAGTCGGATCAGCTCAATCTTGGAGCGGCTGTCCTGCAGCATCTGCTGAGCTGTGGACAACATCTGATCCAGGATAGCGACGGCACATCAAGAGGTGTCAAGCCTCGCTTCTTCCACACCGACAGCTCAGCGTGTTTCAAAAACAGAGCAGCGATCCTTCAGCAAAACGGAAAAACAAACAAACATGTGGACAAGAGAACAGACACGCAGAAAGTGAGAACAACAAGTTCCAGCCAGGTGAAAACAGGATGACTGTGCAGTTTGCTCACCTCTGGTTTGATTCCTTGCTCCTTCGCCTTTGTAAACACTAATTTGTCATCCTATGAGTGAGAGTAGACCAGGGTGCATCTCAGGTTGCAGCCTTCCACCTTCACTATCCTTGAAACACAACAAGTCCTCGGACGTAACGGTGCGTTCACAGACACCCTCGGATCAATCAGCCCCTACATCCTGGGACTGTTGTGTTTTCACCTCCCTGCAGCTTCCTCTGCAACATCCACTTCCCTCTGCATCCTCATCTTCTTCTACTCTGTAACCAAATCCTCCCGCCCTCCTTCTCCCTCTTTCTCTTCCTCTCTTTTGCTCTTGTCTTTTTAAGAGGGATTTCTTTCTGCACAGAAAGGCGCTGCTGGCTCTTTCTGACACCGCCGATTGCTTGCTCTGGGCTCAGCATTGGCCGCTGCGTGACCACATGTTCCCTTCCTGCCACCAACCAAAAGACGAAACTGCTGCTGCTGCTCGGTTTGGGACGGAGCAGAGATCAGCCTGCAGTGTTTGGGATATTGCTTTAATCTGCTCTCACACTAACACGGAGTGAGAGATCTTAATGTTGATTGCTCGCAGCGTTCAGGCAGTGGGAAGTGCGGAAGCTGCTGAACGGTTTTCAGCTGGATTTGCTGAATTCCCTCAGTGACTTTTAGACAAGGACACACAACAACAAGCAGCCTTCTGGTTGTTGTGGTTCTCCTCCTCATGATTTATTAACATGAGGAGACACAATTGAAAGAAGACACTCCAAGGCAAAAATCACAGATTAATAAATGAAACAATAAAAATCTCAGATTATTTTCTGGGAGGTCAATTGGGAAACTGATATGTTGCGAGTGTTATGAAAAATATGCATATATTAGAACTAAAAAGAATGGATGGATAAACAAATAGTCGGATGGATGGATGGATGGATGGATGGATGGATGGATGGATGGATGGATGGATGGATGGATGGATGGATGGATGGATGGAGTAAGTACAGAATAATTTCTTGGACAGAAACCTGTTCTAACATAAGTATTACTTTTATAAGTTATATATGTAACAAACGTGACTTGGAAACGTTTATTTTGCCTAATTTGTTATTTTTTGTTTGAATAATTTTAGTTTTTAAAATAGAATTTTTAGAATTTACTAATCAATTTAGATTTTTGTCAATCAAGATTTTTGTCAGTCTATCATTTCTAAATATTAAATCGTATGTTTTGATCAGATTACTGAGTACTTGAGTAGCATTATACAAAATGTTACTCTTACTACTATTGCTTATATATATATATATATATATATATATATATATATATATTCATAATTCCCTTCTCACCCACCGCGGGTGGTTCTTATCCTCTGAGCTCGGGTCCTCTACCAGAGGCCTGGGAGCTTGAGGGTTCTGCGCAGTATCTTTGCTGTGCCTAGAACTGCACATTTCTGGA
>CAEGAD010064054.1:0-14179 GCA_903067055.1 Poeciliopsis paucimaculata
AATTGAGAAACACTGACCTAATGTGACACTGGACATATAATGGTGTGTTCACACCAAATGCGTTTTGAGCGTCAGGCGCGTCTGGTTTGCATTCAATGTCTATGTGGAAGCGCATCGAGGGCCATTGCGGCGCTTCGAGCGTGTAGCACGGCGCGATTTGAACCGTTTGGAGCGTTTGACAGATCTAGAGCATCCAACACTCCACATAGACTTTGAATGTAAACCAGACTCGCCTGACGCTCAAAACATGTTTGATGTGAATGGACCAGTAGAATGTTCAGTTCCACTGGTAACAATGACATTAGCAGTGATGACATCACTCTTTGATGCATCAAATAAATCTCTCTCCTGAGTGACGCACACGGACTGTTTTTACAGACCTGTTCCTGTTTCGGACGTTTAAGTTCTTAGTTATGAATCTTCTACAGGAGCATTGTCAAAATTATTTGAAGGCAAAATCAGCCCAGTACAGGTTCACATTCTCAGGTGAGAGAGACTCACCTGGTATAAAGTTAAGTTTTTGGTACTGGAATTACACCGAAGATAAATTAGTTTAATCAAAGGACGTCATGAATATGTGAGCATGTACGGCCAAGTGGGGCGCGTCATCATGACTTTATCTCTGTGGCAGAGGATCCGCCGAACCCCTGAGACCGACTCATCGAACCCAGATGAAGTTCTTCATTTTGTTATTTCCTTGTGGAACCCAAATGCCGGGCAGAAACCCTCAACATCCACATATAAAAACCATGACTGGACAATAATCCAAAACACAGGGCATTACCACCACTGACATAGTTTGTCAGTGGTGGTAGACAAAAAATAAACAAGCTTCTTTCAGTGTCCTTCCATATACCCTAATTCTCCTGAAAACCTGACTGAAGAATTTGGAGCAGAAATCAGAACCCAGGAACAGACCGAACAACAAAAAATGATCAAAGATGCCTCTCATCTCTCTTCAAGCCTAATAAATTATAGATAATTATTTCCTAACATTTTTTCCCATTAAATAAATACACCCAAAAATTATAACATAATTTTTAGTGCTACTTCTATATCTCAATCCTAAATATATTTTAAGGTTTTTCTTAAGGTGGTGATGGGGTTGTGGGGGGCAATAAATCAGACTGACAGTGAATGTGTGTGAGTAGAAGGTCAACAAACACAGATCTCAAAGACAACAGTAGCACTTTACTGCAGGATTAAGCGCCGTTAAAGCCCCTGTGTTGGGGGACCGCTGAACTCTGTGCTCTTCTTTGTGGCCACTGCGGCTGTTGTGTATGTGCGTCTTGTGTGTGGATGTGTGCACATTGGATGTGTCCTGGCATGGCAGTGGGGATGTGCAGCAATGTCTGGTGGTTGCAGATTAGCACAGAGAGTGAAAACAATGGCCAACCTCAGAGACAAGAGAGGCAAAACAGTAGGGAAGAAAGAGAGGGGAGAGGAACGGGCAACGGATGAAGGTGAGAGAGGAGAGATATCGTGAAGTGGCTTGATGAATAGAGGACTGTTAAACAGGAGTGAAATGAAGAAGCTTCTTGGTAAACAGATTGGAAAACATTTGATGAAATTTGCAAATGGGGGAACAGACAAATTCAAATAGGAAAGCCATTTATGAGGGGAAAAAACAGGAAAAGCTTTGGACAGAAGTTTGGGGACCAGATTGTGTATTAGAAGGGGAAGGATGGACAGATGAAAGCATAAAAAGACTGCAGATTTAGGATCAGTTATCTGTGAGGAAGCAGTTACGCTGCCTGGGGCTTCCCTCCTTCTCCTTTTTCAGCCGCGTTCCAACGGGCGCCGCCTATTAATTCCTCAGGATCCAACACACGCTCACCGCTCCCCTGCGTGCGTGAGCGCAGACGTCTGCTTGAACATTCATAAATTCGCACGAAGAAGCCGTGCGTGCGCGATACATTAGTTTTTGTTGTCGGCAAATGGGGCGCACACGCCAACAAACACGCAGACTTGGTTGCCACCATTCATCATGGTCGTCCCCAGTGTTCCCTGTTCTGGCCCATGTATGGCCAGCAGGTGACACGTTGAAGGCAAACTTGGCTGGCGCTGAGCTGTTGGCGGCAGACCAAGGTTTCCCTGTGTCAAACACACACACACACACACCCACTCACTTCGAAACTCTGCAATCGCACAACGCGCCAGCACACAAGCACACACTTAACTGCTCTGTACAGACCAGTGCATGCATCAGATTTCTGTCAAACTGACAGAAGACTGCTGGCCTTACAGCCACGTTAGGGAAAGCCACCAGCCTGCATCAATCCCAACGCAACACAAAACATAAGCAAACTCTTACAGCCACTGGCATACAGGGTGGGGAAGTGCTTTTCTAGCTAAAAATGCTAAATATCATGTGTTTTTATCTAGTTTTTTGTGCAAATATCTTAGTAAACTTGAAATAGGACAAAAATAACGTACAAGTAACTTCTCAGAAAGAAAGATTGACTTATTTTAAGTCAGTCATTTTCTCAACAATGATGATAAATACTAGTTACACTGACAGGATTAAGCAATATATAATGTAACTAATATATATAATAAGTGAAATAACCTGCCAGTGGAGCTAGCAGTTTTTCATCAATTTTAAGGATTTATTGGCCAGAAGAAAACTCCTTTTTCTTGCTAAAAAGTTAGCTGTAAATTAGTTTTGTCTTACTTCAAGTTATTTGTGGTACAAACTAGACTAAAAATACTTGGTGAGATTTTATATTTTCGAGGTGTGGCAAATAAATCTACCATGAGAGGTTACAGCTATTGCAGACATGAATATCATAGTAATTTGGGGCTTTTTGGGATTCTTTTGTTCCCTTTTCTATTCAGGACGGAATAGAAAAGGGAATGATTATATGTCACCCTGAATGATATATAATCATTCAGGGTGGAATGATTATATGTCAGTGATTTATAAAAACGAGAATTGTGTAGACCTGTTCAAATTTATTTTTGTTTCCCCTTGGATTCAAAAGTTATACATATGAGTACAGACACATACGTATACAACTATTTTTGAATAAATGTCCCTGCAGGGTACAGAACACCACATGCTTTTTGCAGTTCTGTGGGTGTTTCTAGCTTGACTCTTGGCTTGTCCATGTGGGCAGAAGGTAGTGACGGTTCTGCTTGAAGGTGCCGAGTCTGAAACAGGTGTGAACTCGTTCAGTCCATGATGTAAAGGTCTATAAGAGCAGCGACACTGGATGCAGTATACTTTAGTTTATAAATCGCCTGAGCTGGTGCTGACCGATTGCTTTTTATCAGAGGTGATGGTTCGAAAAGATGTTTGAAACTTGCACACAAAGCTAGTCGGTCCATCGAGACAAAGATCCAAAACACCCATGGAATGGATGAAACCGACCATGATCGAGCTTCTGGAGCAGGTTTTAACTCAACCTGTTAATAATTCAGACTGCGCTGAAAAACCCCCCAAATTTTTGCCAACCATTTAAAGCTTGTGCCAGAAGCTTGCTTGCTGGTAGCAATAAAGGTGTGAGGTGATTCTGCAACTTGCTATGAGACATTGGACCAAATATTAGTTAGCCTGTAAGTTTAATTCTTTGTTTTGATACAAAATCTGCATTGAATTCAAACTGATAGTTTTCATTGAAGTTGTCAGTGATGGCAACTTAAGATTCATTGCAATATGTGGCATCAAGTTATATGCTAATTTTTTTGGTTTCTCCAGCATGCCGGATTTTTTTTTACCACATTTTTACACTAATGTGGTGTAGCGTGGTGCTGAAGCTTCTTCACTTCTGATTTAACGCCCACATCTCTCCGGTTTGTGCGAGCAGTTTAATCCTCGAGTACTTCTGCTGAAAACCAATAAGCATCGGTGTAGATAAAAACACAGCTGGGAAGACTGCTTTAATTGGCTCTGAGACTAATGGATAAAACAGGAATGAAATTCATGTAAAAGCAGCAGCTTTTGAGTCTAAACACTTCAGCTACTTGAATCTGTGTTTCTTGTTAAACTTCCACATTTCTGCACTTTATGGGTTTCGAAAGTAATTCAGCGCCGAATCTGGATCATCTGGCACTTAAATAAGACATGCAAGGATTACTGTTTCGTAGTTCACTTTTCTTTTTTATATATATACAGAATTTTAATGCTGTAAAGGCTGAGAGGGTTTACACGGCAGAACCCCCTCCTATGCAAGAAATTAGATTTTGCCAAATAAATCTAAACTTTACGGAAAAAACTGGAGAACCAAAGTCAAATTAGATGAAGTTAAATGCAACGTACATAAACCTTATTTATATTTCCATCACTTTTTACCATTTTTAAATATACACATAAATGAAACTGTTTCTGTAATAAGTTAAATTTTCATTTTAGCCTTCTGTACATATGAAATCTATTTTTCTCTAAGCTTGGCATACCCATGGATTACTGCCGCTGTGGTCCAAGTTAACCCTTAACAAAAACTGGCTCTAAGATCAGCTAAGACAGCATAGAATTGGATAAATTAATGTTCAAATTCTCCACCTAAAAAAACTGAACTCAATCCACAGTCCTGGTCTTGAACCAATGTGCCCATTGCCTTCCTATCCGCCCGATTTTCATCGCCCATCACTGCACTTTCAGGGCTTTCTCCCATTGAACTTGATTTCTAAAGTTCCAACTCGGCCAATCAGTGAACAGAAGAGAAGTTGAGATTGATGATGTTGATTTTCTGTGATGTTTTAGAATTGCAGTCTGCCTGTAGTTTTAGCGATGGCAGCGTACAGCGTACAGGAAGCGAACAAAGCCGTACAGTCCGTGTTTTCCACACTTCCCAACTAACATCAACTGCCATCTTGTTCAGATCAGCACTTCTCTGTTAACAGTGTGGGATGGTTGGTTGCAGGTAATTTCCAGTAAGCTTCATGGCATCAAAGTTAAACCAAAATAGGTAGACATCATGCACTGTTTGGTATGTTAATTGTCATTTTGCAACATTTACAGCATGGCTTTCGTCATTGTATTTAATTCTGTGTGATTTTTCTCCTTCTATCATTGCATAAACCCATAAACTATATCCCAATGGTCTGTTTCCATTATTCTGTTTGCTTGACGGAAAGCAAAATAATGTTAGGAATTTGACTGAAAGGGACACTTACAAAAAGTCTGTAATGCTGTATAAGCTTCACGGTGAGAAAGACAACATCATAGTTTTGTTTGAAGTGACTTGAAAGACACAAGTGTCTATAATAGTCTGAACCCACGTACCCTCACACATCTGTCACCGCCCTCCAATGACGAGTTAAGATCAACTTTGTCACACGACCAGCGTCGCTTATGAACACTTGTGAATTTGAACACGCTGCTGCATCACAGTTACCACTGAACTTACGGTCACGTGCAAACAGAGAGTCACAGGTGACGGACGTTTATGATGTGAGCCATGAAGCCATGTAAAAGAAATCCTGCTGAATCTGTGAGTTGGGGATGTTTTTTCTCTCTCTCTTTGCCGCTGCTCTGTTCTGTCTGCAGTTTTTGTGTCTCTCTTGCTGGAGAGCCATCAGGAGAGCTCCTCAGATAGCCTGCTTGATGGAGTGACTGTGAACAGCTGGAAGGTGCGATAGAAAAGAAACGGAGGACTTTGGCTGATTGTTTCCCTGAAGCGAAAATGAACTGACTCCTGTTGTTGATGGGAGTTCAAACAAAACAAAGAGCACCATCTTCGCGTTATTCATTTTTAACGATTGTTTGTTCTGTTCTCCATTCAGACCAGTTGATTGTTAGGAGAAATTAAAGATTCCCTTTGATTAACCAAAGAAAAAACTCTACAGCTGAGCTCTTGCCCATGTATACTTTTTATTTTAAACATATTACCCATATTTTCTTAAACTATAAGTAGCATTAGAGAAAATTGCTTCAGATTGTTGATTGTCGTAGCTGACGTAAAGTCACTTTATTGATTGGTGAGGGCCACCAGACTCCCTCTTCTTCAAGTCTAGATCTTGCATCAAAACACACTGTCCAAGTGAGATCTGAACATCCAAACTGCTGTTTTAGACTGATTTAAAGTTAACAATGAAGCTCGTGTTTATATTATGATAAAAAAAAGAAGAAAAAAAAAGAAAAAAAGACTTTCAGAAAAAGTTAATTTTGGAAAAGTGGCACCCATTTTTTTCTTCAGAATTTACTGAAGTTTGTTGCTTAAAGCAAAACTAGAAAACAATTTAGTTTTCTAGTTTTGCTTTAAGCAACAAACACAAAAAAATAATACCTTTTATTTTTCAAAGTTGACGGTCTCCTTGTCCCGGCATTTGTTTCTGGAAGGGACACATTCGAGACGTTTTCATGCAAAGGAGCCCATCGACCTGACATGGAGAACCATTTAGCTATTCTTAACTCAGAGTTATTACAGTCATTGCCTGAAGTATGATCACATTATGTGCGGGCTGAGCCACAAACAGGCTGATAAATTGTAAGCTCTCTTGACAATGTAAGACTGCATAAAAAGAAACTCTGCACACTGAACCGCCTGAATAACTGAACGCATCTTACAAAAGCGCGATATCGCCTTTGTATTCCAGAGGTGTTAGATGTCCTGCTGAGCTTACACTTATAAATCTGTATAGAGAAGCTATCGACAAAAGGCGGCTGCAGATGTGAGTCCTCTGTGGAGAGAGCGAGCGAGAGAGAGATTGTGTGTAATCTCAAAGGCGAGAACGAATTCTTTTGGGACGAGATCAAAGCGAAGCTCTCCTCTTGCGCTCCTGCTCGTCCTCTCTAAGTTCCTTGTCATTCCCTTTCAGCCTTTCTTTGTTTTGTCCGTTTTCCTGCACCCAACGTTTTAATCTCTCTCTCTCTGCATCGCCTCGTCTTTTCATTTTTTTTCTTTTCCCCTCCTCCCGCCCCGACTCTCCATCTCTACATCCTCGCTTTACTTTAATGGGACCTCTGGGCAACTTGTACGCTTTTCCCACTTCCTCGGCCGCGTGTGAGGGACGGAGTACCTTCAGTGGCCCGGCCGTCTCCCTATAATCTATAAATCACTGGGCCTCGGCGCGGCGGAGAAATGACCAACCGGGGCAGGACTATTAGCACAGCTGAGGCAGTCATCATCATCCCTCTCTCTGTCTCTCAGCGCCGCACTGACATCCCTCTTTTCTTGTCCTAATTCTCTGTTGCACATCAGTGGCAATTCTGGTTTTAGAAGATTAAACCGGCAACTCGGCTTTGTGTGCCGAGCATACGAAACAGCACACTCGGAGTGCTGATACATTATTTAGAAGCGTCAGCTATTAAGACCGATTTATTAGTCGGCCTTAAAGTTTAATTGGCAGATTAGTCACTTTTCTTTGTTCATACAGTATGTTTTAGTTTGAATTTGATGCTGTGCATCTGTCATCTGTGATTTTTCTTTCTTTGACTTTTCTTTGATGAAAGATTAATCCAAAGTATGTTATGTAATAAAAAAAAAAAATAACACATGTTCTCTGTTTCCAGCTGACTCAGTTAGTTAATTTAAGTGCTGCCTGTGATCCAACTCTTTCTACAGTGTAAATTATGCAGTGGTAGTCAAGGGAGGGAGCCAGCTTTTTTCTCTTGGTGTTATGGTTAGAAATAAATCAAACCCATGGCAACACACTACAGTTCAAAAACTAGACACCCATGGTTGGGAATAGGCTTTTTTTTGGAGAGGCACAGATGTCGGTGCTGTTGTCTTGCAACAAAAAGGTCAGGTTTAAATTTTGTATTGAGATGACAATATTTATCATATTATAATCAGCACCATCGCGGCTTAAGTCTATGCGGTTCAAATGTCGTCTTCCTCACCAAGAAGCATCTTATCCATAATCACAATGTTGCCACCGCAAGTGACGGATGAGAAGACATCCAAGGGTGTTTTCACACCTGGTAGACTCGGTTTGATTGGGGGCCAAAATTGCAACTTTTGTTACATTTTCAGCTTCGCTTTCACACTGCACTGCTTCCATCAAACCAAAGTAATGGAAAAACCTGTTCACCTCTTCGCCTGCGGTGGCGCCGCACCAAGAACTCCAGAAGGAAACTACCTGAAAACCACCAAAGAAGACATGAGCACAACTTCCAAAACAAAAATGAAGTAGTATCATCGTATTGTCATTGGGAAAAGACTACAAGCCATTTTTCTCATATTTGTTTTTCTTCTATCGACCCAGAATGTCGTTCACCTCCTGCTTTTGGAGTGGCCTCCGTTCTGCTTGGCCTTCAGATATGCATTTGAACCATGCCAGTTCACCTCAAACAAACAGAGACCGAGGTTTTTAGGCGGACCAGAGTTTGCTCTTTTGCTCTTCCCCATCAGAGTTCGACTGCATGAGCGAAGCAAACTTTCTAGACAAATAGATTAGAGTTCCATAAAACCGTAAAAACACGGCTGGTGTGATTCACCCTAAAGGTGAAGGAAAAGAGGTTATGGGAATTCGCAAATGGGTAATGTTGTTTTTACTCTTTCAATCATTTTGTGTTTGTATTTTTTTCTTTTTTTAACATTACTTTCGCCAGAAGGACGGGGTTAGATTAAGGCCAGTCCAGCAGATCATTATTTTCTGCTTCATGATTAAATAAATACCAAATGTTTTCTGTGTAATTTAAACCACCCAAGCTCTGCTTCATCTCCAAAGGAGAAGGGAAATTGGATCCCGCAAATGTTCAAGCACTTTTATGTGTCTTTACCACGTTGTTCGGACTTAATGTTTGTTGGCATTTTTATGCTCAGCCTACTAAAGTGCAGAAAAACAAATTGCAACTCAAAGTCAAATAAGCATATATATAAAAAAGAAGATTTCTCTTCTATGTGTTGTGTGTGGCGCACAGTCAAAATCGCAGAACTGCCTCTGACGTCGTTTTGTTTTCCGACAAATCTCAAAGAAAATTTACGACAAAAGATCAATTTCACTACAAAATGTCGACCAAAACTATATTTTATTACAATAAAATAAGCTGTCAGTGTGACCAATGCGCTTGTGAAAAGAATATAATTCTGTGAAATATTTTTACAAGCAATAGTTGATGCAATGCAACAGTGTGTCAGCGGAATAGTGGAAATGACTCCAGTAATTTATAACTTACATTTTAGTCTGCACAACAAGTTTTGAGAATTCAAGGCCGGACCTGGAGGTATCTGCCTCGGCTCGTTTCTTCATCGCCTTCATCCTTTTGCTTTGAAACTAAATCCGATGCATTCCCTATAAGCCTCATGGATGAGTACACAGTGGCAATTTTTCCAACCGCGGGATGAACAAGATTTTCTTTATGTTCACGTATTTCAGAACGACAAAAAACCCCAGGCGGCTTTAAGATGTCCCTCCCAGGTGGAATTTAGTCTTTTAATCCAATTTTAATTATTCTCTCTCGTCACTCAGATTTTCTTTTTTCTCCTTTTTTTTTTTCATATTTTGTCCACAAAGTCTCTGGCTTTGTTAGAAAGAAATAGCTGCAGAAACTCAATGAGTGGAGCAATTTTGATTATCCCCTCTTACCTTCGTGTCAGAAAGGAGATTGTCAGTGTTGGAGTTTTAATGGAGTCAAGCAGAAAAAGCCACTGGTGTAAAGTTTGAATTGGTTATTGTACTTAAACCATATAAGAACTCGCTGGCAAATTTACAAAGCTGTTTGCGAGTGCCTGAATCGGTGCAACGGTGGGCTTTCCTTGTTTCACTAACTCAAAAACTAAACTAGAAAAAGGTAGATCTGTTTCCACGATCACTTTACAAATCAAATAAGATCTCGCCAGGATCATAAAACTACATTAGACTGTCTTGTGTTGCATTTGAGATCGGACTGTTTCATCGAGTTGATTCGATTGCATTTCTACAAACTTGATCTATTCTGCATTTCTGTAAAGCAGGAAAAGAACTCGACTGGTTTTTCTTGCGAAGTTCCTGAAGATGACATTTGTTGTAAATTGGCACTGAATGCTGAATTCATTTTTACTGTACTGAGTTGACACAGTTTGCTCACATTTAAATAAGGCTGGATGAATTTAAGGGGAGAGTTCACCATGTCTCTTTGTGTAGCTTACTGCCAGAAGTTACACAAAAGACCAAAGGCTGGCTGGCTGGCTGGCTGGCTGGCTGGCTGGCTGGATGGATGGATGGATGGATGGATGGATGGATGGATGGATGGATGGATGGATGGATGGATGGATGGATGGATGGATCGATCGATCGATCGATCGATCGATCATAGGTGAAAGTCATTGACTGGCCGTTACAGCAATACCAAAATCAGGTGTCAAAACTGGTGCATCCCCGGCTTTAAATAATATAAACAAACTGAAACCAAATCCTGGAAGACTTGCAACTGGATAAAATGAAATTTTGGGACTTAAGGATGCTTCTATTGTTTTAATATATTTTAATGTACGTCACTCATTGCTTTAAATGGTTTGCAGAAACCAGTCTCGATGTGAAGAAGCCGAGATGCATTGCATCAGTCGGCTCCCAGATAAATTACACTCTGTCACGTTGATGCATGGCCTTTATTTACCAGCTTCCTGAATGTGTTATGTAGTTATTTATTCATATTCAGTGTTCCTAAATGCCTCGCTATATGATCTCTGTTTTATTAAGCAACAATGCAAATGTCGAGTTCTCCCCGCCAAACTAATCCTCATGGAGGACAGGGAACTGTAATGACAGCGTCTTATTGAGCCATAATACCTTACATCCTTTTATTCATTTGCTATTTCCTTTTCCTATTCAGACAATTTCCACTTCATTAAAAAGAGAAAATCATTAAAGCAGCAATGCCGTGTAAGATCATTTGAATCAACTAAAATCCGATATTGTGTCTGTTGTTCAGCTCGTGTTATTAATCTCCTGCTTTTCTTTGTAGTCCTCCACGAATCACATGCGTTGATATGTTAATGATATTTTATATAATTTGGTAATATTACAGATGTTGGTGATTGAGCAATATTTATTACGATTTTTTTTCCTTTGGATTTTCAAAGAAACGCAAGTTATATATTGTCAGTCTTATTTGTTTAAAAACTGGGTATCATTTTCATTGAACTTGGCAGCTCCATGGACTAATTTGTGTTGCTTTGTAACTTGAAATAAAATGCAATAAACCACACAGTACTAGAAAATCTTGCGATGCCGACAACGTCGCTAAATACCTTACTGACTACGTATATCAGTTGTGAAAAATGCCTGTTTTTTTCCTTTCTTCTCACGTCATCTGTGCTTCGGTTTGAAAAGTTGAAGACTTGTCATCAGTTTATTTTAAAAATTAAACAGCTACTGCGACTCACTAAGTACGGCGTCTTCAACTTCTGAAGCAGATGCTCCGCTCACGATCCCGAGGCCAACGTCCTTATTCGCCCTCGTGCTCTGGATGTGTCAGTAACATGCAAATTAATATTCATTTAAATATGTAAATATCCCATTAAATCGCAGTGTCCACTCCAAGACGGCAGCAAGTCCATCTGTTAGCACAAAGTGCATTCTGAGCTCACAGGCACCCATACATTGTCTTTTTTTTTTTCTGCCTTTCTATCGCCTTTTTTTTTTTTTTTTTGCCTTTTTGTCCCTACAGTTATAAATGCACAACGATATTAAAGTTCTTACATCAAGTCATACAAATTTCATGGGAACAAGAAAAGAGATTACTGATATTGTTTAATTTCCCCGGGGTCCAATGTCTCAGAATAGCCCTGAAGCATATGGCTGCCTGGCCCTGCTTTTATGCAGACCAGCTTGCAGTTGCTCCTGTTTATACGTGTTAAAAGTGTATCTTTTGAAATTTACTGGCCTGTTTATTGTGGTTATCTCTTGTCTGTTTATGTGAAGATTGCTCCTTTAAATGCCGCCGTTTGAGGCCATTTCTGGACGTTTCGCTTTGTGCGTTAAACCTTCCAGCCCTCGCTTTTTAGCCACCTGTGTCCTCTTATGTAGCCCGGGCCCCGGGGGACTCAGATGATTGATATCTCAGGCAGTTTTCTGGCCACCTCTTTGGGCCTTTCACCACAGAAGTCCCTTCCCTTTGGCACGAGCGTGACTGATTTGTCAGACTGTGACTTCCAACATCTTTTATGCTCCCTGCAAAGCGTGACTTTTTGTTAACTTTCATAAAAAATAAATAAATAGGATGGTAGGTGCCTGCATACCCTTTTTTTTTTGTTTCTGTTTACCCTTTCCTATGTTTTCCTTTCTATTTTTTAAATCCAGGTGCAGCTAAAACATGCCTTTTTTTGTTTTGTTTTGTTTTGAAAATTATTTTTTGACTTTTGGGACTCATGTCACAATTGACTTTTGAATCACGTACAAAGGTCAGCTTTATCTGCCAGCAAACAAAGGCTTATTTGTAAGCTGTGGTGGCAGACGGGGGCGAACACATGAAGGACCTGCGCTCGACCCCGACAGGAACCTGCTTCGCTTCTTTTACTACGCTGCAGTTTTCACTGATAATAATACATTTTATGTCAAAATAAACAAACAACATTATGTCCAAACCTGGAAAGGATCATATTCAGGGTGGGGCAATGATTGAATTAATTATTGAATGTGGGTGATGTTTTATGGTATTTCGGATAAGATTTTTTTATTGCAAATGTATACTTATTAAATCAAAATGTTAGATCCAACACAAGGTGTTGTTCTTTGATAAATTAGCTATGTTTTTGTTTTTATTTAAATATTATAGTAGCAGATTTGAGCGTGGCAATCACCTCGACTTTTTCACTACTGGGAATGAACAAAAGATATTTTCTAGACGAATAGAAAACATTCAACCAAAAATCAGAAAATTGTGCAACTGTACATGTTGTTTCATTAATATATTGTTTGGCATTTTAAAAACTAAAAATATATGTATTTTTCCATTCTTATTGGAAAAATATGGCCTCTGACAGATTTTGATGAGTTGAGTTTTTCCCCACACTGCAAAAAGTTTGGATGCCGCTGAATTAGCCTGCATCTAAAGTCTTTATCCAAGAAGACTTTAGATGCAGTCTAAACCTTGTCGCTAATGGGGTCGAGTGTTGCTGGTGCCGATCTCGCTACGTTCCGGGCGAGAGGTGGGGGTCACCCTGGACAGGTCACCAGTCTGTCACAGGGCAACACAGAAACAAACAAGACAAACAACTAGGGAGAATTTGGAAAGACCAATTAACCTGACAGTCATGTTTTTTGGACTGTGGGAGGAAGCCGGAGGACCCGGAGAGAACCCACGGATGCACAGGGAGAACATGCAAACTCCATGCAGAAAGACCCCGGGCCGGGAATTGAACCCAGAACCTTCTTGCTGCAAGGCAACAGTGCTACCAACTGCGCCACTGTGCAGCCCTATCCAAGAATATTTGACAGTAAATTAAGAATCATGTGCGCTTAAATACCGGTCTACCCACAGTGATACACCCCATAGAAACTGGACATGTACATTAGTCAGTAGCTGGTTTAAGTGTCTAGAAATGTAATTTGTTGGAGATTTGGGGATTCAAAAGACAGTGGTTGTCGAGAACGAAGCATTTGAACAAATTTAGGAATGAATAAAAGGCAGAATGCTTTTCTGTGGGTTCAAGGAACTAAATTAATCATGAGAAGAAACACTGAGAGTCGGTACTTATTGTCCTCCTCACTGAGAAACGACACATGGATTCTTGGCAGGTGAAGATGCTCTGCAGGTGAAATTCTCTCTCTAAGACAAATTTAAGCAGCACACTGGTGCCGTGTTTGAAGAAAGAATGAATTCTCTTTACTTTACACTTCAAGACAACCTGCAGGACAGAGATGCAAGCAGAGATGGACCTGCTCATTAAACAAGCTGCTGTGCCTTCCCCCTTTTCTCCTCTTTATTTTGTTCTGTAATCTGCTACTACATGCTGACATAAGTTTTCACAGTTTTTTACAGCCATTCTGCCGCCTGCCTTTGCTTTAACACAGAAGACTTTGCAGAAGTTAATGAGGCGGTTACGACTCAGAGCAGCGACGTACGGTGAGGCTCATCACTGGACTGGAGTCGGATGTACAAATCAAAAACAGATGGTTATACTTCAAAATTAAGCTATGTTAAACATTCTTATTATGTTTTAAGCTATCTTATCCTGAAATAAAACTAGCAAGATAACACTATATGTTTTGATATTTAAGTGTTTACTTTGGCTGACCTTTCTTTTTCTTATTCAAAGTGAAAATAGCGTATGGTTTTGCCTTGAAGTCCATGCACCTTATTATATATATA
>CAEGAD010064068.1:0-17030 GCA_903067055.1 Poeciliopsis paucimaculata
TTTTATTTGTCTTATAATGACATGTGTGCCTTAAGCCTGTAAGACTTGATTTCTTCATGTATGTACATGCCACGTGATCTTTACAATTGTTCAGTGTGTACTAAAAAACAAAAAGGTTAGTCAAGGTTAACCAGGCTAATTGACTCGCTAATTAACCAGGCTCGCTGATTGGCTCGCGGCTACACGTGACCGGAGTTAAACTGTAATTTATCTAATTCACTGCTATAACTCTGAAGTGAATGTCAGACAATGCCCTAGTGAGTATTGATTAAAATAAATGGCGTTCTGATGGCAATGAAACGCGATTTTGACGTATTTCCGGTAGCTAGAAACAGGAAGCGCCGTGTTTGTCCTGCTGCTGCTAATAAAGTTGAGGTTGAATATATGAGCAGAAACAGGAAGCAGTTCTCAGACGGTTCGGTTTCTGGTTCCGACGTTTCTGACAGCCGCGCCGAGTCGGGTCGGGTTGGGTCCTTCCCCATCTGACCCACTGCTGGCGGTACCGATCAACCAGAACCGAGTCCGAACCACAAAACGTTGACAAATCGTTGCTTCTGCCGCACAGCCTGATGGGTAAAAATCTCTCAGCTCAGCGGCGGTGATTGGTGGAGGCGGCAGGTCCAGGTGAGCGGCGGCAGGTTCGACCCGGTCCGTAGAACCTCAAGGTCCAGTTCAGAACAACGGCGAAGGAAGAGGGCTCAGACCGAAACCATCAGAACCAGGTAAGTTCGGAAAGAAGATGATCCGTCCCCAGGTTCTGATCCTTTGGGTTAGAACCCTCCGTTCAGGTAAAACCGGAGCCAGCAGAACCATAAAGAACCTGACGTCCATTTGGACTGCCCCAGGCAGGTCCAGAACCAGGTTCTGTTTTGTCGCACCCAGGGCCGGCCCGAGGCAGAAGCAAACTAAGCAACTCTTAGGGCCACTAAAGGCCCTCAGTGGGGGATTTACCAGAGAAGAGGAGTAGAAAAAACAAGATAAGGTTTGTTGTAATGAGCCTTTATAATGTAAAATATGAATAAAGCTGCTGATAGAAATGATCCTGATGGCGACCCGACCCGAACCGGTCCGGTTCAACAGCCAAACATTTCAGCTGCGTCTCTGTGTGAAACTGAGTTTAACTTTAATGAGTTGATTCTGAATATTTCTGAAAACGTTTGATCAGGTTTGATATCAATAATTAAAACTCGTCAATGTTTGATATTGTCTGGCTGAATGACGTCAGGCTGCATGATGCTGCAGGATCAGCTGCTCTGGGCTGCAGCTCATCATGCCGAGTCCGAACCCAGAACCAGAACTCTCTCTGTCCTGCAGACATGTCCCTGTCGACCCAGAGGGACCGGGTCCAGAGACAGGTGGAGGAGCTGGAGCGCAGCCTGGCTGTGACCCAGGACGAACTGGACCAGCTGAGCAGTGAGACAGGTACGGTCCATGCCTGGTTCCAGACCCGGTTCTGGCCCGGTATTAAATCCGATCTCAACAGCTGAACAATCAACGTCATTATAAATGACGACAATCAGCTCAAACCAGGAAGCTTTTCTGAGTTACAGGCAAAACTTCACGACCAGAACCAGAACCTGCTGGAACTTTAGTTCAGTTTACAGATTCAGCCCCGAGTGACCGTCCAACTGGATCGACCTGAACCAGAGGAACCCGGTTTAATGTGACCCGCCGAGCTGGTGAAGCCGACCCAGATCTATTTATGTAGAATTGACTCGGAGCCGCGATAACTGGCAGAACTTCAAAATAACCTGGCTCTTCTGCCACCGGGTCGGCAGAACTTTAACACATTGTGAATGTTGGCTCGCCTTGTTAGCCTCCGCTAGGATGGCAGAAACCTGGCCTCTGGTGGCACAACAAAAGCCCAACAGGAAGTCGTGATTACCACAATAAAAGCCCAACAGGAAGTTGTAGAGAATAAATGTCATAATTATAGGCTGGAAAGTGAAGGTGCTTCTGAAAGGAGGCAAACCATCTCCATGTCAGGATTCAAAGCCACCAGTGGGGCCGGCCGGGGCTGTTATTATTAGATTATTTTAATTCTGTGAAGAATCTGTTCCAAGGGTAAGGTTCTGGTGGTCCAGAACCTTGGAGATGTTTCTGAAGCGGTTCTTCAACTCAGCAAAACTTCAAATGATACTGTTTGAGGTCGTTTGGGTCGATGGTTCCGGCCGGGATCAGGGACTGGGTCGTCTCACTGTGTGTCTCTGACTTTCAGGTGATGGATCAGAAAGTCAGGAGGAGGGAGAGGAGGGACAGGTGAGACAGAGGACCTGGTGAATATGTTGGTCCGATTCCCTACAGAACCACCAACAGGCCTGTGTGTCTCTGTGCGCGTGTGTGTGTGCGTGTGTGTGTTCAGAGCCCAGGTGAACTGTTCGCCCAGAAGCAGAAGATCCAGTCGGAGATCCAGAACCTGGAGGACATGTTGGGTCCCCGCAGCGCGTCCCTCGATGTGTCCAGCGAGGACAGCAGCGACTCCAGTGATGGGGTCGGTAGCGTTTGGGGTCAGAGGTCGCATGTATTGCTGTAGGTGTGAGTGTCTTCTCGGCGTTTGTGTCCCCAGAGCGAGCCGGACCTGTCTCCCAGTGCGTCCTCGTGTCTGAACCTCAACCTGGTCTACCAGCAGGTGGTCTTGGAGACGCTGGACCAGCTGGAGGCGCTGCTGGTCCACAACCGCAGGCAGCAGGTGAGGACCCGGTTCAGGCCTTGCTCTGACTCTGTGTGGCTCTGGACCCAGAACCGGTCCGAACTGTAGTGCAACGTTTCTGCCTGCAGAGGGAGCTCACAGCCCAGATGAACGGACCAATCAGAGAGTCCACCAGAGAAGGTCCCGCCTCGTCCAATCAGCATCCAGCTAGGATGTTCCTGGGCAGCTTCCTGAAACCGTACTTCAAGGACCGTCTGACGGGCCTGGTACCGCTCACACACACACACTGAGCACACACAGAAACACACACTGAGAAATGGACCAATGGGACGCTGCGCTGTTTCTGTCCAGGGCCCTCCAGCCAATCAGGAGGTGAAGCTGAAGGCCCAGAGGATGATGGGATGCCCAGAAGACAAGAAGCTGAAATTGAAAAGATGTAGGTTTTGTTGTGACCCTGTCCATCAGCTGGTTCTGTTCTGACCCGGTTCTCTGTGTTCAGGGGAGAGCTGGCAGAAGACGCTGCTGTTCCACTCAGTGACTAGAGACCAGCTGAAGAAACTCATGC
Organism: Poeciliopsis paucimaculata; assembly: GCA_903067055.1. Classification (NCBI taxonomy): domain Eukaryota; kingdom Metazoa; phylum Chordata; class Actinopteri; order Cyprinodontiformes; family Poeciliidae; genus Poeciliopsis; species Poeciliopsis paucimaculata. Next base: position 3,216 of record CAEGAD010064068.1, read on the forward strand.
TGCCCAAACTGTCCAGGTACCAGAACCGTCCTAACGCATCCTGACGCGTCCTGGTGTGTCCTGATGCGTCGGGACGCATCTTGTCCCTCCAGGCTGGACTTCCTGACCTCCAAGCGTTCCTCGGCTCAGGGAGCCGACAGACAGCAGCTGACTGAGCAGATCAACGACCTGGAGAAAGACCTGCAGCTGCTGAGGTCAGACGGGCCTGGATGATCTGGATCGGATACTGGACCAGGTCCTGGACCCGGTCAGGCTGACAGCCTGGTTCTGTGTTCTGATTGGTCAGGATGAAGAGAGAGGAGGAGCTTACTGGTGATCGCTACGAAGAACACGACTGGCAGAAGATCTCCAACATCGACGTCAGTAAATAACCTGATCTATCGATCTATTGATCTATCAAGTGATTGATCAGCCGTGCCCTCTGCTTCAGTTCGAAGGGACGAAGGACGCGGAGGACATCCGTCTGTTCTGGCAGAACGTCCTCCACCCATCCATCAACAAGTCGCCCTGGAGCAGCGAGGAGGTCCAGAGGCTGAGCGTCATCTGCAGGAAACACCAGGAGCGACGCTGGGCCTCGATCGCCCAGGAGCTGGGGGTGAGGGAGGGAACGGGGCGGATGGCGTCTCTCTGACCCGTCAGTCTCTGACCCGTCAGTCTCTGACCCACTGTCTGACCCTTAGACGGACAGGACGGCCTTCATGTGCCTCCAGATGTTCCAGCGTTTTGTCTCTGACTCTCTGAAGCGCAGCAGCTGGACGGCGCAGGAAGACGAGCAGCTGAGAGAGCTGGTCCAGAAGATGAGGATCGGGAACTTCATCCCGTACACGCAGAGTAACGACATCACGCCGACGTCACGCTGTGACATCGCTCCCCTCTGTCTCTCATGGACTCTTCTTCTCTGCTTCCAGTCAGTTACTTCATGGAGGGTCGTGACCCGACCCAACTCGTCTACAGGTGGAACCAGGTTCTGGACCCGAGCCTGAAGAGAGGCTCGTGGACCAAGCAGGAGGACCGAGTACGCTTTGCGCCCAATTGGACCCGGGCTGGTTCTGGAGCGCTCAGCCTGGTCTCGGTCTGATCTGTCCGTCCTCCTGTCTGTCCGTCCAGCTCCTGCTGCAGGCTGTGGCTCGTCACGGCGAGAAGTGTTGGTGGAAGGTCCGGTTGGAGGTTCCTGGACGCACCGATGGAGCCTGCAGAGACAGGTGAGGACCAGCAGGAGGCGGCGTCTGTGGGTTTTCCTCAGGGAACCCTGTCCTTCTGTCTGTCTGTCTGTAGGTTTCTGGACTGTCTGAAGAGGAACATAAAGAAAGGACCATTTGAGAGACATGAGGTGGAGCTGCTGGAGCAGCTGGTGAAGAAACATGGAGTTGGTGAGGATGATGGTGATGAGGATGATGAGGATGAATCACCTGCTGGTTGGTTCTGAACTCAGCGCCTGTGTTTCAGGTCGCTGGGCCCGGATCGCTGCAGAGATCCCTCATCGCCTCGATGCTCAATGTTTGAGAGAGTGGAGGAAGCTGGTGCGACAACCTGCTCAGGTAAATCAGGGGTTGGGGGTCAATCAGGGGTCTATCAGGGGTCGGGGACTGTCAGGAGTATAGGTCCATCAGCTGCTGTGTTTAGGAACTGATGGGAAATCAGAGTTCCTGAAAGCAGAACCTGGCTGATCGTCTGTTTCTGTCACAGGACAGAAGAAAACTCAGGAAGACGGGAGGAAGAGGAGGAGGAAGAGGAGGAGGAAGAGGAGGAAGAGGAAGAGGAGGAGGAGGAGGAGGAAGCGGTAATGGAGGTTCCAATGCTGGCATCAGGAGGCGAATATTGAAGATAAAGGAGGAAGAGGAGGTGCAGATAACTGAGGATGACGATGATGAGGAAGAGGTGGTGCAGTACATGGACAGTGATGAAGACTGTAATAAGAAGAGAAAGAGGAGCATGGAGGAGGAGCAGCAGCAGCAGGAGTACATTCTGCCGCCGATGGAGGAGTGGGTTCCAGCTGAGGTGAAGCACAGCTCCACCTCCCTGAGCTTCACGCTGGCCGAGCTCCCCGCCTCCGGCGAGACTCCGGACCGAACCACGGTCCGCTCCACCGTGCTGGGGCGGCCCGGACCCTCCGTCGTCATCGGGCCCCCGCCCAGAGAGCTGTCCTGGGAGGAGCGCCACAGCGCCTCCGCCGTGCCGATGGCGTCCCGGGAGGCGCTGCGTCTCCACCTGAGTGCCCTGAAGCAGAAGGTTGGCGCCGTCCCCCAGCCGGGGCGGCGGCACCGCCCGCAGGGCCAGGAGTTGATGTACGAGCTGCAGGCCGCCGTCACGCCGTGGATCGGGAACCTGCTGATCCCAAAGAGCCAGAAAAGGAGCGCTGCAGATGTGCTGAGGGAGGGAGGAGAGAGGAGCGGCGCCTCCACCTCCTCCGCCTTCACGCTGCTCCTTCAGGCCATGAACGTCGACATGCTGGGCTGTCGGCAGATGATCGAGGAGAGGAAGCCCACGCTGCTGGCTCCGCCCACCCCGCTGGCTCCGCCCATCCTGCTGGCTCCGCCCCGGCACCCTTCTAGCAGATGTCCTCAGGTGTTTGCTCATAGTCTCCTCATTCCTGCTGCCTCTATCTACTTTGCTCCACCTGCTCCACCTGCTCCTGAGCCCCCAGACCCAGAACTACCCTACAGCCCCTCCTCAGTGGTTCCTGTTGGCTCCAGTCTGACCAGTAGTCTTACTCCAGGAAGTCCAGCAGTGCTGAAGTATGTGGGCGGAGCCAGTGAGGGTGCAGCTGGGTCTTGTAGTGATGTGGGCGGGGTTAATGCAGGTGTGGCGTGGACAGGTGATGAAGGAACAAAGCAGAAGGACGGCGTGGATCTGGAGGTAACAGCAGCAGGTTGCCCCACATGCTAACGCGCTAAGCAGAGCTAATTCACTCAGCGCTGTTGCTAACTGTGAAAACATTTAGCACAGTTAGCTTCCCAATATTTCATTTTTCAAGATAGACATGAAAGTGATGAACTTATAAAGTTAATTTATGCGTTTTGGGTAATAATTCGTCTTTACTTTCTGTTTATATCCTGGCTTTTATTTTGAAGTGGATGAGGACAGTTTACTCTCCTAACTTGATGCTAAGTTGCTATGACGCAGAATGCTTTCTGTAGCATTTAGCATTAGCTTATGCTAACTACCCACCTGTTTCTCTGGACCAATCAGCAGTCGCTCTGACTGCTCTCTGTTTCTGCTTTCAGTCTGGACCCATGGATTCAGCCGGTTCTCCAGAACTGGACCAGACCCACAACTCAGATGGTCCCGCTGTCAGCACCGATCCCCGTGCAGCAGTTAGCTCCTTCTCCTCCTCACCTCTGACCTCTGCTCCACCTTCTTGCCCCGATCAGGCCCCGCCCACCTCCATAGACACCGGGGTCCAGGAGGGGAAGAGAGCCAGGAGGCCGACCCTGAAGCTCCAGGAGTCCAAAGAGACCCAGGTGAGGCAGAACCAACAGAACCCGGTTCTGGTTACTGTTCAGGTCCGGTTCTGGTTGGTCCGGACCTCAGGCTGTTCTGGTTCTGTTTCCAGGCTACAAAGAAGAAGAGAAGCTCCGCCTCCTGTCAGCAGAAACGTGTTGGCAGGTCCCGATCGAAGGGAAGTATCGCCACAGAGGCTCCGCCCCCCTTTCAGGTCACTGGTCTCCATATGCTTCCTAACCGGTCCATTTGGGTCGTGACCCCTGGTCCGGTCCCTGTGGCTCGGGCTCCGCCCCCCGCCCTGCTCTTGCCCAGAGCTCCTCCCCTAGCATCTGAAGCTCCGCCCCCTCTGACAGCAGGATGCCCGTCGGTGACCCCAGCTGCCCTTTGTGACCTCCAGCTCTCACCTGTTCCCACCGGTAGATTTAAGCCCCTCCTCCCAGCCGCCATCCAGTCACCTGATCTGAGGCCCCGCCCCCACATGCTGCTGGCCTATCAGGGAGCGACAGGGTGGCAGGCGGTGGGCTCGACCGGCCCCCCTCTCCGGAGGGCGGGCCTGCACTTTGACCCCACCCTGATGTTCCTGGAGCCCCCGGAGGAAGTTCATGATTGGCTGAGAGGGAGAGGGGGCGTGGCCGTACCTGGAGCGAGGTGCACCCTCCCCTACCTGCCGCCATCCGTCAGCAGTCTGAGCGCGCTCAGTGGCCTCCTGCGGGCGAAGGCGTCTGTGACGGCGTCAGCTCTGCAGCTGACGGCGGGGACAGGTGGCCGCCGCCCCCCTGACCACACCTACTGCGCCCGCGGCGAGCCGGACGGCGCTCCGCCGCCAGGTAAACCCTCGGCCGCCTCACACCTGGCTCAGAATTTAGACCAGGAAGCTTCAAACCCGATGATGTTATGATGTGAATATTTTAGTGTTTAAATGATGAAACTGAACCGATTTACCCTCACACAATAAATCAAATAAAATAAAGGAGGTGAAAAACTCCCAACACTGTAAATAATAATTTAGCTCAGTTTCGATTCGTCTAAATTGATCTGTGGCAAAGAAACCAGGGCTGATCAATAGGTTTGGTTATTGAAGGCGATCAATAGGTGTGATCAGGTATCAAGGTGAGTCGATACCTCAGGATGTTTGGCTCTGATGGAGAACATGGAGCCATTGATCAGAGATCATATTGATCTGCTGCTTTATTGGTGTTTATATGAATCCAGACTCTGAGCTGTGAGCAGAACTTAAAGCCAGTACCGGTACCAAAAACTGAGGAAAATCATTATTTACAGTGGAGTTTTGCTGCCACACATTTTCAGGTCAAAAGTTTTCATATTTTTCCACAACTTTGACGCCACAATTATTTTCATACATGCCGACTTGTGCGTAAAACATGGCGCAGTGTATTTCTGTGTGTAGTTCCGACTTGGCTCATGGTTTCTCCCTGCAGAGCTGCAGGAGGAGCTGCAGGAGGAGCTGCAGGCCGTCCGCCGGCTGGTGGTGCAGCACTTCTCCACAAACCCCGCCCACCAGCTGCTGAAGGCCCGCTTCCTGTCCCTGTTCACGCTGCCGGCGCTGCTGGCCACCGTGCAGCCAATCAGCAGGAAGAAGTCAACCTGTCCAACCAATCAGGCGGAGGGGGACGAGGAGGAGGAGGAGGAGGAGAAGGAGCTGAAACAAATCCAGGAGAGACGAAAGAGGAGGCAGAGAGTCCTGACCGGAGCTGCTGTTCCCTGAGCAGCCAGCAGGAGTCAGTGTTTCACCTCTGAGCCGGTTCTGACCCCGTCTCGTTTGTCCTGCCGGCTGCCAACTCTGCAGCTTCGGCCAGTCACTTCTCAGGGATCCAATGGCAACCCGGACCCGGTTCTACAGAACCAGTCCATGCAAGCTGACCCAAACCAGACAGTCAAACCAAATTCAGTCTGAAACTGGCTCAGATCCGAGTCCAGCGGTCCAGAACCAGTTCATGGAGATCAGAGCAGATGGACAGTTCTTCCACCTGGAGACCATCAGAACCAGGAAACTGAACTTTATTAGTTACTGTAGTAGAACGCGGTGCGTTCAGGAACGATGGTTACAATGTTGCACTAAAACATGTTTGAAGTTGGTGCTTGTAAATGTTTTTGTTTTTGAAAAATAATTTCCGAATAAAGAAAGTTTCTGATTTCATGGCGACTCTGAGGGACATTTTAGATTGAGGGAAACGAAAACATTCAGATTAGAGAATAAATGTTAGAGTCAGGCCTGCTGTGACAGCGATGCTGTTAGTATCTGGATTGCGTTTGGGGCAAAGAGATTTATTACCTGCAATAACTCAGAAACAGTCCAAATAGTTTGGATGTAAGTTTCCAAACTATTTGGAAACTTATTAATAAATTTATTAATATTAAGTAATAGCAAAGTTAAAAACAGGAAGTCCAACCAGAGTCACTTCCTGTCACTGACCTTTGCTCATCCATCCCAGTTTAACCAATACCAAACCAATTGAACCAGTGGTTCAGTCCAGTCCAACCCAGTTGAAGACTGAACCAAACTGGTTCTGACCAGATTTAGTCCCCGCCCTTCCCCAACGTTCTGCTTCCTGTTTTATCCGGTTCCGCTCCGGTCCGGTGCGGCGCCCTCTACACCAGTGGCGCCCAGTGCAGAGAGCCGATGGCCAGCAGCGCCTGGCAGGCGGCCGAGTCGAGCCAGACGGACTCCACCAGGCTGAAGTGCAGGAATCCGAGTGCGAAGCCGCAGCCGACGTCGGACAGGTGATGCTTCCCCAGCAGGATCCGGGACACGCCCACCAGGAAGGCCCACAGGTACAGCAGGATCCGGAGGGGAACCTGGGGGGCAAAGGTCGGCGTGGGGTCAGCTCCGCCGAGACGCAGGTGGCGGCGGGCGGCGGCGGCCACTCACTGCCAGCACCAGGTGGTTCAGCAGGAAGCGGGACACCATGATGGCCCGGCTGGCGTGGGCGGCGGGGAACGAGTACGCGTCCAGGGCGACGCGGTCCAGGAACCCCGGGGGGGCGTCCCACGGCCCGCGGCGCTGCACCAGCTTCTGGACGCCCGCGACGGTCATCAGGTCCAAGAGCAGGGCTGGGGGGTGAGGGTCAGAGGTCAGCAGACAGTCAAAGGTCAGCAGAGACAGACGGGTCAAAGGTCAGCAGCCTCACCCAGCAGCAGGTTGACCAGGACTTCCTGTCCCGCTGGCGTGTTGCTGCGCCACAGGCAGAGCAGCGTCCCGCAGAGCCAGGGCAGCACGTGTCCGGAGAAGGCCAGCAGGGCCACCACGGGGCGCAGCGGGGCCCCAGGGCCACGGGCCCCCGCGCACACGCCCAGACGCCTGGACAGGCTGATATCAATGGCGAGCAGCGAGTTGACGGCGATGCCGCGGAAGGACGGGTTCAGCTGCATGCAGTCCTGCTCGGGCCAGCGGGACCCGTCTCCTGCTGGGGCCCCTTCGGAGGAGTCCCTGGACCCCCTCGGGACACAGAGGGACAAATGTAAAGGACTGTCGATGAGAACTTTGTCAAGGTAACGACATTCCTACATCTCCATGACGATGACTCTACAGAACCTCTGACACCAGAACATTGAGCGACAGTGGATGGGGTTCACCCCCAATTCCCGCTCCACCTCACCTGCTGGTCGGGGTAAGGGACAGGCTGGCTTCTTCTAGCCTCTTACCTCCAGCAGCAGTGGGCAGAGCCTCTTACCTCGCCGTGGCGTCGTCCTGCTGACTTCCCCGTCTCGTGGCGGTTCTCCTGGCCGCTCCGGCCCGTCCCTCCCCGGCGGAGGTTTCTCTGCGGACCGGCTGGTTCAGGGACATGAACTCAGGACGGTTCAGGATGTTATTCCGGTCCCTGGGCCGGCTCCGGGTCTGGCTGCGGGACATGGCGGCGCTGCAGTGTTGGACCAGGACAGAAACGGTCCGACTCTGCTATAAATACACCTGCTGGCCTCGTTCTGCTGCTGTCAGCTGCTCAGTGTGTGTGTGTGTGTGTTTGTGTGTGTGTGTGCCTGCTGCGGTTCCGATTTCGGACTTCTACCACATGTTGATCCACTCCCAGGTACCATCTACATAACAGGTGACAGGTGTATTCTGGTACAGGGACTGGTCTCAGGTCAGTGTGACAGAAACCAGTACACCCAGTACTCAGAGACATTAATGGTCTAGTGTCTGTATTGGTTTTTGACCATCTACCTGTATGCAGTCTGGAAGAGCAGAAGTGCTCTCTCCCTCACCTGGACGATGCTGCCTGTCCAGTTCCTGAGGCTCAGGAGAACATCTTCAGTCTGGTTCAGAGAATCCAGTCCAGGAGGACTGATGGACAGAGACCCCTGAAGACTGAGATCATCACAGGACTCCCCATGTTCCTCTAAGTGTCCTGCTGGAACCAGAACCTGGAGGTCCAGAGGAAGGTAGAACACCTGTGGAGTCAGCAGATGAAACCACTAACACCCTATCCAAACCCCGGTCTGTCCAAACCCCGGTCTACCCAAACCCCGGTCTGTCCAAACCCCGGTCTACCCAAACCCCGGTCTGTCCAAACCCCGGTCTACCCAAACCAAGGTTTATGCTGGGATGAGTTTCAGCTGCAGCCTATTGTCCGTCTCCAGCAATCGCTGGCCAAAAAGCTTCTCCAATTGGAAACAGAACTGAGTTACAGTATCCTCTCTACCCAAGATAGAGGAGGGGATCCTTTCTTTCTAGCTGAATGGTGGAACTGGGACCGTACTTTAATACTGACCAGTTAGTTAGTCCAGCTGAACAATAGTTTTTGTCCTCATGTCTATTTCTATTCTTTCCGTTGATGCCAAGAACCAACCCAAAGGAAAAGTTGGATTTTTCTACTGCTGTAGTAATGATTATTATTTTATTGAGGAAAGCCATGCTTCAGAAGCTGCTGCAGTTTTCTGTGGTAACAAGTCAGGTGTATCTGTTTTAGAGGGCAGATTAATTAAAGGGACGCTAAGAGGACAAGCTGCTGGATTAAACTGACTGTTTGATCTCATTCTTTAATTATCACTGACTAGAATCGTAAAAACATAAGCAGTTGCTTTTAACCATAGCAGAAAACCCCCCAAACATTTTCTCTCATTTCCTGATGTTAAAATCGTCAGAGAAGACTTTAATATGAAGATAATCTGGACAGATGAACTAAATATGATCTGATTTACATAATAATCTGTGACCAATTATTTAGAATCCATGTTTTGACCAAACCTCCAACACAGATTTATAAAACCTCTGGCAGTATGGCAAGCCCTTTTAACATAAATTCGGCTTCGTCTGACAATCCGTGATTACATTGCAGATATCTAAAAATGCATTTTGAGTATCCGGATGGCAAGTTAAGATTTCTTTATTTACATTTTGACTAGTCAAAATTCCTTTCAAGATATCTGGAATGACGTCACTGGATTCGTCATTTGACGGGATACATATCCGGAATTACGATTTAAGACATCTTGAACGTAATTATCACGAGTCAATATTGCAATTATAAATATCTGAATTAAGCCCCTTTGTGCTGTCCAAACAGTTGCCTGCAGATTTTTGTGTTTCTGCACAAAATTGTCAGTAAATGCCACAAATGAGAAAGAGCTCAGCAATGTTGGAAATGTGGAGAAGCAAAACTTTATAAACTATAAAACTGCTTCTGATATCTGCAAAAATAAAGTCCTGTTTATTGATTTCCGACGAACCGAAAGCACTTAAAAACAGCTTTGGAAAGTTAACATTACTGTTGTCAATCCAGTTTCAACATGAAAGTTGTGCATTTTCAAACATCTTTTTCGTTTTTTTATTGTTTTATTAAACTTTTAAATTGCTACGTAAATCAGTGATGATTTGACTGGACAGAATACATATTCAAGATATCAATAATGGCATTCTGACTACTTAATTTAAGATATCTTAATGGAAAAGCTGGGTAATTCGAGATATCTCTAATTCATTTAGAGATATCTTAAAAGGAATTTTGACTTGTCAAAATTATAATTCAAGCTATCTCTAATTTAGTTTTCTCTAGTCATTATTTGCTTTTAAGATATCTATAATTTAATCAAAATTACATTTCTCCTATCCAAAAATACATTTAAGATATCTTGGATTATGGACTCATTACAGATATCTTTAATTAGAACTATGACTAGTCAAAACTAAATTAGGGATATCTTGAATTTACTTTTTGACTAGTCATAATTTAATTGTAGATATCTGAAATGTGTATTTCAGATAGTCAGTAATTCATTGTAGATATCTTGAATTGAAGTCCCCATACAACTCAATGGGAAATCTGACGTCATTTCGATTAGTCAGAATGTAATTAGAGATATCTTAAATCGCTAAAACGTCTAGTCATAAAGTAATTTGAGATATCTGGAATGTAAGGGCGGCAAAACCGAATTTATGTTAAAACGGCTTGCCATACCGGCAGTCACTGGTTTGAAATTGACTAAAAATAACGGCGCCGAACGTTATGACGCTTAAAGGCTCTGCGCGCATGCGCTGAGCTCTTTCAGGAAGTAAACAACGTGGAGCGCGGAGCGTTTTTAGCAGGTAAGATTAAAGTTTAAGTCTATGGCCTTTGACCTTTTTAAATTTCATATCGTCGATGGGTGATCAACTGGTAACACGGACCCGGTTTTGTTGTTCTGGTTCCGGTCCGTTTGAGCCCAGAGATGAAGGTTCGGTTGTTTCTACTGCGACATTGTGGATAAAATAAACATGAAGCCTCGTATCGAACAGGAAAACTGCATCAAAATCACATTTATTACGACTTAGAAATAAAAACGAACTGCTCGGGTTTCTCTGAAGCATCAGCAGGTTTTTTTTACTAGTCGCTGCCTTTCTGAACGCCTCATACACCTGAGGGTCAAAGTTCATTTGGACCCCTAACCTTGTGAAACATTACAACACCGGATCCATGTTGACTTTAGAAGCGGTGGGTTATTATTACCTTGTCAGACTGTTAGGAGAAATCAACATGTTGTCAGTCAATAAGACCCTAAATCAACAATATGAGCCGGTGAAACGGCAGCAGAAACAGTTCCTGAATCTGTCACGTGATTCGACCCGAATTCGAGGCTTCAAACGTCACATCCTGCTTCATCAACACAACCAGAACACGGTGAGGCTGAAACCCAAGCAGCTTGTCAGGGAGCACCGATAATGGACCGGAACTGGATCAGGCTCAGCGGTACCCCAGACCGCTTGGTTCTGGATGATACTGGCAGTTCTGGCGCTGATCTTGTGATCTTTGCTCCCAGGCATCATGGCGCCACCAGGTGGATCCCAGAGGAGGAGAAGCAAGGAGGAGGAGCTGAGCCTTCATGGGGTGGATGGAGAGACTGAAGGTCAGAGAAGGAAGAGGAGAGGGTCAGCAGGTCAGTTGGAACATCTGGATCCGGTCAGACCCTTGGCAAAGAAGAAGAGAGTCACAGGTGAGGAAGAGGAGGTCGTTCTTCTTCCCACTGCTGAACCGATGCAGGAAGAAGACAGGAAGAAGAAGAAGAACAAGAGACTCGGGGTGGAACCTCCTGCTGCTGGTGACCTCAACACTCAGAAGAAGAAGAAGACAGAAGGGAGAGAAGAAATTATCTGCCTTCCTCCTGATGGACCAACACATGACTACAAGAAGAAGAAGAAAAAGAAAATTATGACATCACAGCAGGAAGATGAAAACCGCGTGTGCATCACCATGGCAACAATCTCTCCAGGCCAAGAGGAAGCTCTAGAAGCTGAGCCAACCGACCTCAGCAACAAGAAGGAGAAAGAAAAGAAGAAAAAGAAGAAGAGTGGCGGGACGGGCTCAACTCAAGAAGACAAGAAGAAGAAGAAGAACGCAAAACCACAGAAGAAGAAAGCGGAGCGAGGAGATCTGAGCATCAGGCCAGAAGAAGGGTGAGAATCAGCGCTTCTTCTTCTCTACTAGCGCTGGATCGGTTCTGGTCCAACTAAACCAGACAGAACCAGTTGTGAGTTGGGCTTCACCAACATCGGTTCTGCTCAGTCTTCCCACTCTGGTCCAAACAGTGGAGGCAACTGTTCCAGGATCTGGTTCCAGAGATAACTGATTCTGGTTCTGGTTCTGGTCCTGGATCCAGAGGTAACTGGTTCGGGTCCTGGATCCCAAGGTAACTGGTTCTGGATCCAGAGGTTACTAGATCTGGTTCTGGTTCTGGTACCAGAGTTAACTGGTTCTGGTTCCTGAGGTAACTGGTTCTGGATCCAGAGGTAACTGGTTCTGGTCCAGGTTGTGGTTCCAGAGGTAACTGGTTCTGGTCCTGGAACCAGAGGTAACTGGTTCTGGTCCTGGATCCAGAGGTAACTGGTCCTGGTTCTGGTCCCAGAGGTAACTGGGTCTGGTTCTGGTCCTTGTTGTGGTTCTGGTTCCGGATCCAGAGGTAGCTGGTTCTGGTTCCAGAGGTAACTGGTTCTGGTTCTTTTCCTGATTCCAGAGGTGACTGGTTCTGGTCCTGGATCCAGAGTTAACTGGTTCTGGTTCCTGAGGTAACTGGTTCTGGATCCAGAGGTAACTGGTTCTGGTCCAGGTTGTGGTTCCAGAGGTAACTGGTTCTGGTCCTGGATCCAGAGGTAACTGGTTCTGGTCCTGGTTCTGGTCCCAGAGGTAACTGGGTCTGGTTCTGGTCCTTGTTGTGGTTCTGGTTCTGGATCCAGAGGTAGCTGGTTCTGGTTCCAGAGGTAACTGGTTCTGGTTCTTTTCCTGGTTCCAGAGGTAACTGGTTCTGGTTGTGGTTCCAGAGGTAACTGGTTATGGTCCTGGATCCAGAGGTAACTGGTTCTGGTCCTGGATCCAGAGGTAACTGGTTCTGGTCCTGGTTCTGGTTCCAGAGTGGACTGGGCCCTGGTGGAGGAGCTCCAGGACTATCTGCCTCACATCAGGAGGAAATGCCTCAACCAGATCAAGAAGATTTTGAGAAGTGACCTCCATCGCTTTAGGAAGTTCAAGCAGGAAGGTACTGATTCTGGACCAGATGGGTTCTGCTCTTTGGACTCCAAGTCTCTGTTTTCCTCCAAGTGTCTCTCTTTGTTGTCCTCTAGGTGTTCCGGCCCGTTCGGGTCGGTTCTCTGTGGAGGAGAACCAGCAGATCAGGGAGAACATTTCGGACTTCCTGGTTTTGACCGGGATCGGTTCTGTGGAGAAGCTGCTGTTCCCTCAGAGGTTCGTGGAGGAGCAGGCGGCCATCAGGAGGCTGAAGAAGCAACACGGCTTCATGGAGCAGATCGGTAGGGCCGTCTGTTCCACCTCTGGCCACCAGGGCGGCGGCCTGGGTTTGATCTTTAACCCTTTGTGTCCTCCAGCGGATGGAATCCCCCGGCCATGTCACCAGGTCTACCTTCGGGCCTTGAAAATGTTTGATGAGAAGAACCACATGGGCAGGTGAGCCGCAGTTCTGTCGGACCCTCCGCTGGCTTCCTGTAGAACCCGTTCTGACAATTTGTGGAGCAGGTTCTCCGAGGAGGAGCTGGCAGCGCTGATCCGGTTCCATAATCTCTATGGCAACAACTGGAAGCTGATTTCACAGAAGATGGACCGCAGCATCTACTCGCTGCAGAAACGCTTCACCACACTCGGTAGGATGTGACCTCTGAGCCCCGGCCGCCCTCTCTGGCCTCCCTAGCCAATCATCTGACCTCCTCTCGGTCTCCAGCTGTGGGCCAAGGCGCCTGGACTGCTGAGGAGGAGCGCCGCCTGAAGCGGGCGGTCCGGGACCGGCTGGCGAGCCGGGCCAGTCCCGACGGTTCCGGTTTGAGTCGAAACCAGCTGAGCCAAGGTCTTCCATGGAAGAAGATCAGCCAGGAGGTCGGGACCCGGTCCTGGATCCAGTGCCGCGGCAAGTGGTCGGTTTGCGTCAAGTCCCGGTTCTAGTTCTGCCCTACAGGTCCAGTATGCCTCGTGACTGGACTCTGTCTTTTGCAGGTTCTTCCTCCTGGATCATCGCATGACGTTTTACGGAAACGTCTTCAACAGAGGAGCTGAGGGCTACAAAGCCAAAATCTGCCTCATCAGCACGTAAGTTCAACGGAAGGTCAGAGGTCACAAACCAAAATGAGGTCATAAGAATGAAGATGCTGACATCAACAGTTTAATTGATGTGCTCATCTGACTCTGACTCCGCCCATCGGACTCCGCCCATCTCTCTCAGGTTATACGACACGTCGGTGGACGACATCGCTGATATCAACTGGGAGGAGGTTGCTGCAGCTGTGGGGTGAGGTCAAAGGTCAAACAGCTGGCGAGGCTGAGAGTGTTTCTGCCGACTGCAGTAGCTGATAGTAGGCCTGTCGCGATAAACAATAAATCAATTAATCGAACGATAAATTAAAACTATCGACTTCATTTCAATTATCGGCTTTATCGTTTC
>CAEGAD010064070.1:0-28924 GCA_903067055.1 Poeciliopsis paucimaculata
TATATGTTTCCAATAGGAATAAATAAATACATGTATATTGTTAGTGTTACAGTATTTTTCACAAAGCAATGACTTTACTCACTAATGTTGCCTGTAATGAATGGGCAAAAGGCATGCCCTTGGGTCTGTTTTAAAAACATCTGCCACAGGAACAAACTGAAGCATTCTTGGATTTGTATCTGATATCCAAGGCATCTGATGTGACTGACACACAGATCCAGTTATCTTTGCGAAATGCAATCAGTGTCTCAAGTATCGGTTTTCATACGATAGGCAGTTAATTTAAATTTGATTTGCCACTGCAGAAGCAAATGGTGCTGGGCAGGAAATCCCATGGAAAATATATTTATTGAAATTACAACTGGTTATTTTCTGCTTTAATTTTCAAGGTTTTCTTTAGCAAATAACAGAGTTATAGTATTTGACTATATTATTTTTTTAACTGTTTGGTGTGCCATTGCACAGTTCTGCTAAAATATATGCAGGCATTTTCAATAATATTTACTGGTGTAAATTTTCAACTACAATTAGCACAAGATAAACTGTACATTTTCCCCAAGTTTAGAAGAGCTGGGGAAAACGCACTAAAATTAACTAACCTCTACAACATATTGGTAATGCATTCAGAAGCATATCCAATAACAACACTTCCACCAAAGTGAGATTCCGGCATACTGCCAGGCAGTTCATATTGTTTCTTTACTCCCTCAGTCTCTCTTCAGTATGAAAGCATGTTGAAAACATTCTCTCTTTGAAATTCACATTTTCGGGAAGTGGGACCAGAACTGAAATTTATTTCACCAGTTCTATATTATATTATTAAAAACCTAGAAAAACCAAGATCGGGTTGTGTTTCGGGTTTTCTGTCTATTCCTGTAAGATTTTTTTTTCTGCTGCCATTTTAATTAATCAATATATACAGTATTTTGTATATACAGTTTTGTTATGTTTACTGGAAAATAACTTCAACATTGTCAAGAAATCAGTCTTTATCAGTGGTGGGGAAAGTACTCAAAAAATTTACTTAAGTGAAAGTACAAATACACAGACAAAAATGTACTCTAGTAAAAGTAAAAGTGCCACAAAATTTTACTTTTTTAAAATTTTTACTTGAGTAAAAGTAAAAAAAGTACTGGCTTTTAAAAATACTTACGTATTAAAAGTAAAAGAACTTGCTGAATGCATTACCTAGTCACCAATACAATATCATTAATTGTACTATCATATTTAATTTTAATGCATCAGAAATGTGCCATTTTGACAAACAATGCCGTAAATAAAGCATGATTTTTTTTGTGTTTACTCTCTGTAACATAGTTCAGACTTAGATATGTGATTCTATGCATCATAATTTCAGGGACGGAAACATCTTGTCTCCTGTCCTAACATAGTATGAACTTCACTTTTCCTATTGCCACTAGTGGCATTTATTTTGAAAGAAATCCAACAGAAAAGGGATGGAAAGAAGTTGGGTAGGGGAGGATGTGCAACCAAGGAGCCACGTAGCAGTGTTGTAGTCAAGACCACCTACCCTGAGACCAAGGCAAGACCAAGACCAGTACCCCATGCTACATGACACAATAAAATGTGGAATCTGATCAAAATTGCTTCCCAAATTGATCTGAAAGATCCACATTCCCATAACAACAAGATATTAAATACTTGGAGCTGAAATACATTTAATTAGTATCGTTATCAATTCAAACTCTTCTTCATTCTGCTTTGCTTCCATCTTCACAGGTCTCCTGCCATCCCTGAAACATAACACTCTGGGCGGTTGCCCATATCGGCCATGTCAGAAACCACAACTGTCTGCACTATTAAACATAGCAATTAAGGCAATGTATTAATGGTAAACAACACTCAACTATGAACATTGTCCAAGGTGCAACAAGCAAGAAGTAACCAAGCACAAGGAGCACTGTGACTGTTCTAACCCTTTCTCCCTCAGCAATGACTGCCACCGTTCTTGTTTTGTTTGTTTGCCAATTAAATAAAATCTCTATATTTTTTAATTAAATAAAAATAATAATAGCTACTCCAGTGTACATAGAGCTACACAAGAACAAAGAACGGATCTCAGTGAGGCTTCAGTCCTATAAGACTTAGTAAAGATCCGTCCAAAAGAATCGAATCATTCGTGAATGTCATATCACTATACAGCAGATCAGTGACAGTGAGTTTCATAGCTGGTGAGGCACTGACTTAATCATAATCAGATTTACAAATATAGACCCCCTAAATATAATTGTTTAAATAAGGAAATTTTGCGCATGCCAACCCTGGAGGAAATAAAAGAGTACATGTCATGCATAGCCACGCTGTCACGGTAGAATGATTCCGTTAACTCAATCAAACTTGGACTATTATTAATTTTGTGTTGTGGTCCACAGCAAATGGAAAAACCGTTAAAGTACAACTCAAAACCACTTCTTTCTTGCTCTATATATAAGCACAGCCACACATAGACTCATTGCCATAGCAACTGACAACACCCCTAAAAACAACCGCTCAAATATTTCCCTCACAAAGAGCAGAACATTCAGTCTGTTGCAGTAGTATGGTATTAGATAGTAATGTTTATTTTGTGATTATTAATGAGTGATTGCTGTGGTAGGAGGAGAAAACCATAAATATATCACTGCACTTGACTTTACTGGATGGCAAGAATGCTGTTACTGTCTCTTACACTGTGGAGTCACAATGTCTGGATCATGAGCGCCCCCTACCATGAGGCAAGAAAACTGCCTGCCTCATTGTAGATGCAACATATGAGTCTCTGTACAGCTAGCTTTGCTAACATCATGTCCACATAGCTTATCTTTCTTTAAGTTTCCTTTCCAAGTGACGCTCAAAGTTTGACAAAGTGCTGCTGATTTTACATGTCGCCATATTTAATGATTTATGTAGCAGAATTGTATTACTAGAAAGTACAATTAGACAGACATCATCTCCCACTCAGAGAAAACCACTGCGCATGTCTCGGAGTGTCGCATGCAAGTGAAAGGGGGAGGCGATGGCTGACTACAGGCACATGTAATTAGTAACTTGCGTTACTGCTTTGATTTTACAGTGCCACTTAAGTTTCTGAACTTCACATTCGAAAGGGAGGGGAGGGGGAAAACGCAATGCGACTTGGATGTAACGAGTAACACAACGGTTTTGTAGAAATGTAGTGAAGTAGAAAGTACAGATACTTACTGTAAAATGTAGTGGAGTAAAAGTCGAAAGTATCCATTATTAAATCTACTTAAGTAAAGTACAGATACAGAGAAATTGTACTTAAGTACAGTAAAGAAGTATTTGTACTTTGCTACTTCCCACCACTGGTCTTTATCTTTAACTAAAGCAGCATGCCACACAGTTAATTCTAGAAGTCGTCAATTGTATGGAAAGTAAAAAAAACATGAATTTCACATGTAATGATTCATCCTTTCATGCCACTACTATAGGTGTAGTGACACCTCTATAGATGTATTGGCCACTGCAGGTGTGTAGTGGCTACTACACCTTTATGGGTGTAGTGGACTCTTTCCGAAATGGTAAAAAAAATGGTGTTGAACCATCTGAAATAGATGGAAAAATGTTCCACAAAGTTTGAAAATTTGCAAGTGTTTCACATATTTTTTTCCAAATTTAAAAGCTGCTTTTACTACGTCAAACATTTTGCTATAATAATTTTTGCCTGTGTTTTAAACCATTATCACATTTGGGATCTGTGAGAATGTAAACTCCACATGATCACATGTTTGCACATGAGCCTAATTTGAAAATGCTCAAACTTAATTAAAGGAACATTGTTTTTTACATGTTATGTTTCCCTTGCAAACCACATTGGTAATTTAGACTTGAATGGCATCTCATTCTTGCAGATATGTCCGATATTAAGAAATTAACTTTGTGATCCTCACATCAAAGTAATGTTTTAGACTGCTTTGCTGTGAAAAAAAAATTTAATGCTAAAATTAAATTAAATAATATTTGTCTTCTCAGTTGTGTACTTGTCAGGGTTCATAGATGTACTTCTCTTCTACTATGAAGGTCCATATAACACAGTTGACCCCCCGCAAACCTCCGGCTAAGTATCTGCTCGCCTTTGCATGAGAAGACAGCAGCTTTTCCACCCTTATTAAAGACACTGCCAGAGTGACTCAGAGCCAAGAGTCCTCTATGTAAATACACCCAGCCTCTTTCCCCTGAAAACTCATCTTCTTTCTATCAAGAAACATCTAAAAGAGGTTAAAATGTACTATCAGCTGGTCTGCCCAGTCAGGTTCACTTAGCAGGGACATGGGGATCTGTCCTCTTAGTGTTCCACATAGATTCCAGGAACACCTGAGGCAATGTGGAGGAATTCTTAATGTCACAAATGAATATGTAAATATCACTGCGTGTCATAACACATGCATTAGTCATACTCTGATCTAAGAACAGCCAGGATGCCAAACTGCTATCGCTGCACAAATAATGCCTGAAGAATCCAAGCTTCACTGTGAAAGGGTGAGATTTGGAAACTTTCAGAGCACAGAACACCTTTTAAATACTTCCTCATTTGTCGGTACTATTAGCCTTATTAAAACTGTATTTCCATTGGAAACGTTGATCCAATTTCTAATCAACATCAAAGCAGTTCTTCCGTTGGTACTGGTTTAACCTTCAAGTGGAAAGTGAGCAGTTGTTATGCATCTTGTGTAATTTCCTGGAAATTTTAAATGTCCAAAATTACACAAGATTTTCAGTTCTGAGCTTTATGTTCTTTGGGCACATTAGCATATAGATGAACATAGAATTATTAACTCCTAGATGGAATGATTATTGGGTAGAACAACTAATGTGCAATGATGTGATTAATTGTTATCGCAAATTAAATTCTCTAAAAATGTTAATTATTTTCCTGGAGTGCTACCAATTAGCTTTACTGTCAGGAAGTCATTTGTATTTAAGACTTTTTTTCATTTTACATGTTAAAAAAATATGTTATTAAATTCCTTGACAGCCAGTGGCAATTAATAATATGGGCGACATGGGCAGCCGTCCAGGGAGTCCTGTCCCACCTTCCCACAGTGGCCCCTCCAACAGCACTGGTCTCCTTAATACAAACTTTTGAGTGAAATTGTAGTTTATATATGCAATCAAGGCCAATTAAGTCAGGATGCTTCTGATCCTTATGGCCATTTTACCGTTCTCCTAAAAGAAGAGATAGATGTTTTTTTTTTTGTTGTTTTTTGTTTTTTTTTTCATGCAGTAAATTAAGATCTACAATTACATTTGGTCAAGTATACAAATGTGTGTCTGTGTGCATTTCTAATGAAACATGATGCATTGCATACATTCATAACTCCTCTCTGACTGAGACCCTTCATTAAATCACTTCTCTAAATTTCTGATGTAATGCTGTAGGGGCAAAGGTTGCACTCAGTCCAGGTTTCACCCCCAAACCAATGGCCAGAAGTTTTAAAGTATGTTTCAAAGGAAAAGTAAATGCACAACAGAAGAATCAGACATAGTATTTATAGTGTTGGAGTCTTATGCACCAGTACTGTACAAATAGATGGAGCTGTACAAAACTAAGGACACACACATGAATTCAGAAACATACTCATTCTCACAAGTGGATGGAAATAATTAGTGGAGAACAAAGCTGAAAAAAATCTGTGGGTAAAAAATGTTGATCACACAAGCGTGGTGAATGACCTCATAAACACCCAGACCCATCTCTCTTCTTTCCTTTCCATCTCCCTCAGTCACTGTTTTACAATGATTTCAGTTTGTTTTTTCCTCTGGTTTTGTTGTAAGATGTAAATGAAGAACATCAAAAGACTCTTTCTCTCCCTCTCGTAAAGCCCACCCCTCTCTCTTTCACCCACTGTCAGTCCTCCTTGGCTGCTTACTTTCTTCATCTGGTCCTCATATGGGCTTCATTCCCCCCTACTGCAATCCAGCCCAAAACTATTTCCTCTTTCAATTTCCAGGGGAAGTTGTTAAATGGTTTCTGAACCAAACAAGTTTTCTCTCTCTCTTCTCAGTTTTCTCAATTCTCAGCTATTTTTCAAACTTTTGCACTGTTTAGACAGCACTTATAAGCTGTCAACCAAAAAAATCTTAAAAAATATAAACACTTCCTTGAGTGAAATAATAGCTAATATAATTAAACTTCTATTAAGAAACAGATCCATCCAGAGGAGAAAATGTTCAAGGGATGTTAACATGTAAATAGAATCACTATCGGAGTGAAAACATAGCTGTTAAGTTGCTTCATTATCCTGTGGTAAACTGGTAGACTATCTCACACACACATGTGTCCACACAGGCCTTTTGTCCTGAGAATGCAGTCAGGCGGGAAGGAGAGCTATAGCTACAGGGCCAGAAAAGCATGCTCATCTGAAGGACGAACGCTAACCAGCCAGACTTTCCTCATCCCCCGTCTTTCCCTCCTACCCCTCTCTGAGCCTACTCCATGCCCTCTAACCTTGCTACCAGTACAGAGAACAGAGAAAGAAGAAGATCTATAAATCCCCACCCCGCAAAATCACCCCCCTCTTCTCTCCACTACCCCTATTTGTCGTTAGCAGCGGTGAGGCAAGGCTGGAGGTGGTTGGTAGCAGGTCTTCAGAGTAAGCTGTGATGACAGGTGTCACTGAGTTTCATGGGCGGACCTGTGACGAGTGTCCTGCTCACTTACAATCCTCAGTTTGGCGCTTTTCACAAGTCACAAACTGATGAGTGCCAAAAGAGGGTAGCAGTATGTATCTGTCTAGCTTGTGTTCTCTTAAAGCTGGTATATGGTTTTTTCTAAAGCATAAGAATACAAAGAACTGTAATTTAAAGCATCTGAAGAGCTACATCTCTCCTTAGTCAAGGGTATTCATGTGCATAGATGGACAGCAACACACACACACACACGCATACACACGCATGTACTCTCCCTCAAGCCTGGCACCACACACACGCCGGCTGCCAAGCCAGTTTAGTGTAGTCTGGAAGAGCTGCTCTGTCTCAGGGCAGGGACAATGCAAACAGAGCCTGTAGCTCCTTCATGAAGTGGGTAAAGTAGATTTGCCACAGGACTAGAAAGAAGAAACTCACAGACATGTCTGTCTTGTTTAACATGATCTGCAAAAAAGCCTTTGTCGGGTGGAGAGGTTGTTCACACTCCATAAAGTCTGCTCCAATGACAAATGATGACCAAAGAGCTTTAATTAGGGTTGCTTGGTTTCTACATGCACATGGTCTGGTGTTGGATTATCATAATGGCATACAGTCAGTTCTGTGAACCAAATTAATTGTAAGAAAACATCATTGGCTTGTTTTGGCCACTTTAAGTGTCAGACACTGCTTGTTATGTCAGTTTGTGTTGTTGTCATGTGAGATCACAGGGTTTTCATGCTTCTTTCACACTTAGCATGTGATGAAGACAGGGAAGTGCTGGAGGAAGGCTGACAAATTCAGGAACAACAATCATCTTATTCCCAAATTAATCATGAAGATCATGACATACAACTTAGAATGGTGTTGTTTGGGCAAAAATAAACATTATAATAGTGATGAGTATCATGCGCTTCAAAAGTATGCAAGCAGTTTTCCAGTTCTGATTTTCAGTAAAAAAAAAAACAAGAGGTACGATCCTCTTTTCCCACTCAGCTCTCCTAGTTATGTGATCATAGCATAAAAAAATCAGACAGCATGGCATGGGAGGATATGACAATTCATCAGATCCTAAGTGCTTCATTTCCATCACACTAGGACTGCATGCACATACTGACAAAGACTCTCCTATGTGTTTGGAGACGGGGTTGCCCTACCTTCTTTTATCCCAGAGCCTCAGTTTCAAAAGGGTTAATGAGCGCAAACTTGGAACAACTATTTTCTGACAGGGTGGCTGCCACTCAACCTCTGAGTACCGCTGCTAAAACTTACACATCCACTGGGGGCCCGTCCTGCAGTCAGTCAGCATACATGCTACTCCTTACGAACTGCCTGTCCCTGCTGTGGCAAACAAATGGTCAAAGCTCACTTCCACCTTTTCACACTGTGCCATGCTCAAAGGGAAGCTGGCAGGGGATTCAAAAAACGCTGTGTTTGTTTAAACATGCCTTTTAAAAACTAAGGAGGGGGTGGGGGGAACCTGTTAATGGGAGGCAAGAAAGGCTCTGCTACAGATAATGGAATATTTGGCAATGGAGCTGCTAAGTTGGGGCTGCGTCATGTTTTACTGTAACTGCTTAAAGCAATTAAAAATTACATCAAAGATTCTTAAGAGCCCCAATTCTTTTCACTGTGCATCATGGTGAAGCAGAATGAAATACAGATAATTTGTCAATATTTCTTCTTTAATGACATTTTTTTGTTGTTGTTTATGTGATCTTGATATGTTGTGGCCAATATGATTAAATATCAAAGGAATGCGTAGTTTGAGTGACACATTATCGGATCATTTATGCATTTATTTATTCATAATCAATAAATGTGGAGTTTTGTCAGCAGCCTTGTTGACTTCAGAATTACACCAAGTCTGTAATGGCCTTTTACATCTTAATTTGTGTCATTTCCTTGTATAACTGACTGTGAGTTAATACAGGCAGTGACATTTTCACAATCCACTGACTACAGTTAATTCCCATCTGTCTAAGATGGCAAGCAAGTACAACTTATTATATTTTGTAGTTAATTTTGCAAAAAATATGTTTTTTTTATTCTTCAGAATCTTTTAATTTTAAAATTAAAAGATTTAATATATAATATATATTATATATTAACATACATATAATATATATTATATATTATCTACAATATATCTTACCTGTACTGTTAAAAAAAAGTCAGAATCTCATTATTCATTTGAACAGATTCAATGGAGATATTCATTTAGATTACTTTCTTTTGTTTTTACTGTATTGATGGAGTGTATGAGAGTAAGCATGTGTTAAGTTATTTTGCATGTCTAATAAGACAGTGTTTTCATGGTTAATTTTGTCCAGAACTGCAGAAAGACACAGCCCTTATCTGTCTGTCACGCCTGGATTCTGTCACAGACTTGTCACCGAATCTATCTGGCTGTTTCAGTGCCGGATAGAACCCAACCAAATTAGGTTAATTTGCAAGAATAATGAGTGTATTTGTAATGTACTAATTAGACTCTAAAGAAGAACCTCCAGAATCTTTTGTCCTAAATTATTTAATCTTTACTTGGACTTTAATGCGTATGTGACAGTTAAATATAATTTAGAAAGTATTTAGTTTGTTCTATCAGAAACTTAGTTATTACTTTTAATTACAAAAACAAAAGTTTAGGCAATTATTACCTAATTCACATATTTGTCATCTGTGTTAACCATCTCCCTACAATGAGACACTGAAGTAGGCTATTTGCATTTATGCAGATTAAACTAATCTGTTGATCTCCATGTCTGTCTAATGAAGAAGGCGTCATGGTGTATAGACACGAATGTCTGTGTGCATGAAGAGGATGGGTTAATTAGGGAAACTGCGCTTGGGCTTCCCTAAAAGGTCACACATTGCCAAGGGCTTGAATACATTCGCCATTCTTGACATGCCACGAAGTGACAAGTGCAATAACAGAATTCGCCCCTCCATCCCCATTTATACATTTTTTTTTCCATTTTTTTTTTTTTTTCTGCAAAAAGACGACATGATGGAAGGAGATTTATTGCTTCAATGGCTTAATGTTCTATACTTTCTTTGTTCTAATTGTCCTCATTATTACATAGCCCATAGAGAGTTGCTGCATTTCTTCAATTCATTTAGGCCATTTGGTTTTGGAAACATCCCCCTTATTGAGCCAGTGCAGCAATAACCTGCTTAGTACTTCATGTACCTTAGAAAACAACATGCCTGCCTGCATGTCTTGTGAGCATACTTAAATGTTGTCCCAGTCATGACAAGTGTTGAAAACAAGACATACTTTATACAAAGAACACTGGTTTCGTCACAAGACTCTGATTTGGCAGTAAAAAATGTTTCCTTCCTTTATATTCTCTTTAGCCACTTTGGCTGTCTTCTGGGATGGTTCCTACTTCTTCATCTCAACAAATGCAACGTACCTGATAAGGTACATGGGTGAAATGTATTAAACCCATGTGGTTTTATTGAAACAGTATATAGAAATGAAACATAATCTCATGCTAGCCTTACAGAAAACAATAATATATATATTTTTTTTAAAAAGGTGCTAATTAGGGGTGTAGTGATAAAACAAGGCCAGATTTTAGTGAAAGCAACTTTCACTTAAAGTATTTACGGTACTTTACAATAGAAGATGGCATTTTTAAAAAATGGCTTTAAAAAAAGGAAAAATCACAAACCATGATTTAAATTATGTGTAATAAGTGTATAATATATGGATCTAAGTTTGACCAGTCCATATATTGTGGATTTTGTGGTTTAGAGGGACTACTTAAGGTAGGTAAGGTTTTCCCTTTTTGTGTTTTCATCAATGGAACTAAGTTTTTATGAATTAATTTAAAACAAGCTCTATTTTGAGGTTTTCTCATGACAATACAGAGTCACTTTGGACATACCAGCATGCATGTACACACTCACATCAAAGGGGGATTTAAAAGTGTCAGATTAACCTATCATGCAGATTTTTGGATAATGGAATGAAGCTGGAGTAAGGCTAGTGAATCTGAACATGCAAATATGCAAATTACAAACAGAAAAGTCCAATCCAAGGCAAGTTTTGCAAGAAGCCAGCATCACTTACAATTGTTCAGCTTAAAACTTCAATCTAAAACTTTCCCTTTGAAAAACAATATTTACAATCACACAACAAAAAATGGTTGTAAGGCTAGCAACAATGCCAGATTTTGTCCGTAACAAGACATAAGTCTTATAACAATGTTAACTTGCATCAGCATTTTTAATTGACATTAATGTTTCAAAAGTTGTAATACTGATTGATAGATTTGAATAGTATAGAAATAAATGTTGTCATAAACATTTACACCCTCCCCCTTTCTTTCTGCTATGCTGCAGGTAGTTCATCACAACGGAGTCTAGTGTCAATGCTCAGGCTTGTTAGCATGGCAGATAAATGTATTTCCTTAAGTTGTTTCTCTACTATTAGCAGAGAAACAACTATTATCTTTTCACAGATTATTTGTCTGATATTACTGTCACAATATGTGAAACTTTTAATAAACATTTAACCTTTAGTTGTGCAAAAGTTACATTCTGCAGCTTTAAGTGTCTCAAATAAGACACAGCAAGAATCTATGAAAGGGCATCTATTATTTCACAGCACTGTAAATGAACTTAGTGTTGATGTGAACTCACATTTCTATCAATCAGCTCCTGTACAAATAAGTCAGGACTTTTTAGGAAAGCGTCTAAGTGTGTTTGAAGAGTTGTTGGTCTATCTCTGGTTCTATCTCAAACATTCAAGGGTTTAGATACTAACAACTGGGCTGGTATCAACAGATTTCATACCACCTATTGTGGTGGACCATGAACTGGAATGGGCCAAATCCCAGAGTGGGACAACTTAACCAAACCATGGTATCTCACTTTGTTTGAATAATATAAAAAGAGAAGTTTTTTGCTGACATTGGAAATGACACAAAACAAACAAGCACCTTGTAAGTTAGACAACTGCTCCAAAAGGCAAACATGCAGAACTGAATAAATGGATTACATGTTCCACTTGACAAAGTAGCTTTCTGCACCTCTGGGATTTTGCAGTTTGCCAAGTGTTGACTGCCACGCCCGGTTATGTGAATAGATTTGAAGGAGATGTAGGAGGAGGGTGCTGACTGATATTCAAAGTTTTCAAATAGAAACAATATTTTTTTTCAGATTTGCAAAATATTTTGTTGTGTTGATTTTTATTACATAGAAGAAAATAATGTTTTTTTTATCTTACAGCAAAAAGAATTCAAGCATAAAGAATTCAGTTACCTTTTCTGCTCTGATTGAAGTTAAAGGGGAATGGAACATTTGGACCGCACACTAATACTGGATCTCTTTTTTGGATTATTATAAATAAATACTTCCTAAAAGTAGCACTAGGACTTGCTGAGGTGGTAGCTATCAGTTACAACTGGCAGCCCCTTTCTGTATCATGCAAGCAGGGCGCGCTGCAGCATGCTTCAGTTACACATAATATTTTGAAAACTGTGGGAATTAGACACAGTATCTGCAGCTATGCAGCCTATTGCTTTTCATTCATTTTGTAGTTTGAGAGAGTTAAACTTCAACATTGAGGGTCAAATTT
This sequence comes from Poeciliopsis paucimaculata, assembly GCA_903067055.1. Classification (NCBI taxonomy): domain Eukaryota; kingdom Metazoa; phylum Chordata; class Actinopteri; order Cyprinodontiformes; family Poeciliidae; genus Poeciliopsis; species Poeciliopsis paucimaculata. Next base: position 12,233 of record CAEGAD010064070.1, read on the forward strand.
GTATCTATATAAAACTGTAAAACAAAATAGCCAGGGAATAAAGTGTTATTCTTGTCAGAAACAATGGACAAACTAAAATGCATCATTCCTTTATAAAAACCAATTAATTCAAGCTAATCAGCATTTTTTCTGAAAAAAAAAAAAAAAAAAAAAAAAAAAATCACACATGCCCAGACATACTCTAAGTCTACTGGGTGATGCCCCCCTCTTCATAGTCTCTTTGAAGTTTTGGACCTTGCAGTAAATTCTCCAGCTCTATTATGTGTGTTTTGATTAGTAGGGTTAACAAGCCGCTCCGGTTCAGACTAATGAGACTGTACCGTGGAAAAGGGTCATCAGAGAAGGGGTGTGGACAAGAAAGGATGAGTCACTTTCCTTCCTGTTGCATTAAATTGGATGGAAGGGAAATGTTGTTTGTATCTAAATGAACAAATAAACTTGGTGCGATAAAAAAATAATCCAAAATGCAAATTTAAAAATGGACAAGCCTGCTCTGTACTGAGAATAATGTTGAAATAAGATTGTTTTGTGTCAAGACAAACTCAAGGTGTGTTCATTACAACGTAGAGGGCCTTCTGCAGCCAATCCTGCTGTGGACAGCTGGGAAGAGAGAGAAGTGGGGTCTCATTAAGACAGGATGTACCAGGATGCAGTAAAACTGCTACTTTTTTTCACTCTCATTCACTTTTTTTTTCTTCCCCGTATTTACGGACTCACTAGGAGATCGCAACCAGATGGACAGGAGATATTGTTAAATGAACAATTTTTATTTATTAATTACCTATGCTATTGTTGGTGTTTATTGCACTGATTTGTTACATTTTGTTTAATTTCCTGATTCTAAAAAAATAATAAAATGATTTTTTAAATGTCCTGTGGAATATGATACTATTCATACAAAACTAGACATTTAAATACATTTTTACATTCAGGCAGTAATTTTTGTATGTGAAAATATAAAAAAAAAAATAAAAAAAAAAATATATATATATATATATATAAGTGAATGTTCAATACATTAAAATCTATGTCATTAAATATTCAAAATTAACACAATAAAGTCCTGGCCCCACCCCTCCATAGTCTTAATTACTGATTCTCTTACATGCCGATGGTTTGCAGTTCATGGATGTAGTATGTTGCCATTACTGTCACCAAGCTCCACCCAGAGCTCCAATACAATGATGATGTCACAAAAGAGTACTGCAGTTTATCAGTCCCATTTATGATGAGCTGAACAAGACCCTACATACTTAAAACCATTAAGTATTCTCTGAGCAGAATCTGGATGGGTAGGTGATGTTAACACCTAGTTTCATATCAAAAATGATGTATAGCCCACTTACAAAAGTGTGAATGTGTGTGTGAATGAGTCAATGCAAAGGGGTTTAGGGTCTTCTGGACTTGATAAAGTCAGATCATTTACCATTTACAAAAGCAACTTCATATTTTATAACAAAATACAATTTCAAATACACCCAAAATAAATCTAGAAATAAGTTTTCCAGTAAGTACTTTATATTTTTTTTATATTCCAAAATTTGTTGAATGATTTGCTTCTGTATTGCAGGTTTCAGTTGTTACTTACTTGTTTTCAGTTGTGTAATTATGCTGAGAGAAACATCTGTAGCTTTAACTGACCTAATTTTTTATGGCTAGCCAGTGAATCCAGCATACAGTGTCTAGACAGCACTTTTTCCAGTTAATTTAAATTTGGTCTTGACAGCTCTTGAACTGACTTTTTTACCACAGCTACTGCTGCTCAGCAAAAACTCAGCTGGTCAAAAAAAAGTACAATGAAACTCCTCTTATACCATATTTTCTATTAAATAATTTGAAAAAATATATACTCATACATTGGAAATTTTGTGATTAATTACACAGATTCTAACTATTATTTGCTATTTTGTATCAACATGTAAAAGTCAGTTTTTGTTCCATTATTTATCCTTATTGAATACGAGTATATATAGAGAGCCAGAGAGACAGTTGAACAATGCAGAAAAGGACCCACACCATGCATGCTAAGACTGAAACATGAGTTGTACTGATATCATCAGTCTTCATAAACAAGTATCCTGCTCAGTAGATGCAAAGTTGACAACCTCAAATTGCTTTGAGAAATAAAAATATATAACAGAATAAATATATTTAGGACAAGACTTGAACAAACCAGCTTTGAAAGTGCTGATGGCATCATAAGATGTGCTTTGGCATGCACATAAACTTTGAAAACTGTAATAGAGCTACATAACTTAGCCCTGGGGTTCCTGTTAACTACATAAATATGTTGTGGGGGTGATACACACCAGAGACTTTGTCCGTCATCAAGGTCCTACAAAGGTTAAATGTCTTGACCAAGAGGTCAGACAATCATTTAATGAACACATCCCATACCGTCCTTTGTGTGTTAGCATAGCAATCTGCTTTGATGGCTGACCAAGTGAGCAGACCAATCAGGAAATTATAAGAAGGGAGAAGGGGGATGGAAAGGCTGTCTTGTCTTGTCTTCAGCATCATCTTCCCTTCCCTCCCCTGCTGTGTCTGTGGTCATCTGCTATGTTGTCCTAATCAGGCCACTCAGTACTGACACACAGCATACTGCACTGCAGTACTGCATGGCTCTCAGTCTCAAAGTATTGCTGCTTCTGTCAGTCTTTTGCAAAAAGGTTTGGGGAAAAAAAGAAGAAAAAAAAAAACAGGGGGAAAAATATCAACCTTTAAAACCTGAAAGAAATCTAACACAGTGTGGCTGTATCTTTTACTTTGCAATTTAAATCCTTGTTTCATAATTTTTTTATTCTTTATCCTATAATCTACCCATATATATCTTTCCAAATCACAGACAGTTAAAAGTTATAATTACTTGTTAGAGGGACGTTTATTTTAAGTATTACCTTCAGATATACTGTCAAGTCTGTTACGTGGAGTGATGTAATAAACATATAATTATTTTCTGTAAGAAAAATAATTATATGCTTGAGTGTAGAGGGTGAGTCTTTTAATTTGTGTTATAGAGCTCCATCTTTAATTTAATTAGGCAGCACCTAAAGGAAAATAAAGAAAGTGAGGGGAGGGGTTAGCAGCACCGAAACAGTGGACATCAGGATCAAAATGATAATTCAATTAAAAGGTTACTCACCTACTGATTCACTTCGGGGTAGTGGATGAATGCTGCTGCTAGTGATGTATCTTCCAGCTAGTCTAAGCTTTCACAACACTGCCCAACTGCAGCTAGCATTTCTCTCAATGTGTGTATTGTGAGTGTAATGACAACAAAGGGACCCCCAAAGGTCTCCCAAGGCTCCACTACTAATTGGTTAATTAATCCTCACAGAGCTCGTCTGTGTAGCCAAGGGCTTTTAGTGTGGACGAGGAGGGAGAGAGGTAAGGACAGAAGGCTGGAGGGATATGTGAGTGTGGGGGGACAGAGCGTGTTTGACAATGATATCAAGAGAATAGAAACGATCCCTCAAAGTACCACATGTCTCCCATTATGTTGTAACCACTTTGTTCTTAAGAAGACATTCCAGGTTTTTTTTTTGTTTTTTTTTTCATTTTTTGAAACAATTTATGATCATTATTTTAGATTTGAATGGTGGGGGTTCGAGTACTATTTTTTGCTTGGAAAGTTTTTTTCCCCTCTTCTTCAGTTTCTGCTTAGACCTTCTTCTGTCTTAGTTCTGTCCTTCTCTGTCTCTTTTGTCTGCTTTGCTGAGATGGGTTACAGTGGGCCAGAGGGAAGGGCAGCCAAGTATAGAGTTTGTCTTAGTGATACTCACTAAAAGAGACAAGAATGTAATGTGCCCTTAGCTGCACCACAACACATATATCATTCTTGCATAATTTGTTGATTACACAGGAATAAATTAAGAGATTGAAATGTTTCAGTGTGTTTCCACATGATATGATTTGCTTATTTTATTTTAAGATGATTTCTGCACAAAAGAAGGATTATTTGAGTTTTACGAAAGTTAGTGAAGAAGGAAACAAAATTTAAGAGTGTTTTATATCAGCTTACTTGGTTAATTTTAGTTCCTCCATAAAAGCAATAAGCAATAGTAGGCAGGAAAACAAACCTTTCCAGACAATGGGAAAGCGTGGCATCCTGCTGGATTATTTCCCATTGTAACCAGACCTTGTGGGATCGGGAAATCCCTCATTCAGAGTCTTACTGATATCAGATCACTTCAATTGGAGAAATGATTTCTAATTTGAAAACATTGACTGAATGGTACTTGTAACTCAAGGCTCCAGTGTGGCAACAGAGCATGGATTCAGCCTCCAGATCAACATCAAAACTATCATGATAGTCATCTGTCCTAGAGAAAAGTCTGAAACCTCATGACAATAACCTCTGCAGCACTTGACAAATTTGATTGAGCATAACAGGAGCACAATTTAGTTTCATGTGGATCAAGCAGAAGTTGTGAGATTGTGAAGCAGGTGAATCATTCATAATTTAAGTTCTACTATTTCATTTTATTGTTTATGGGGCCACAGTCACTGATTTTCATCTCTGTGGAGAAAATGTTACATGCATTCATCTGCTTGATGTGTGATGGCACAATGTTGATTATCTGGCTACTTGTTTAGACTGAATACTAATTAAACTGAATGAAATTAAATGCAGTTGATTATTTTAAAATTGGACGAGTAAAAATTTATTGTGACTGGATTCTTTTTTTTCAAACCAAATGGCAGATAAAGGAAAAGTATACTGCTACTTCTGATTTAAATGTAAATATTGAACTCAAATGTTTATAATTGAATAATAACTGCTGTATGGACTAATTTGAAGTTTTCCATAATATTTAATATCAATTTTAATCATCAATAGAAAAGGCCAAAAATGTTTATTACTTATTATTGAAGATTAATATGGTCATCAAAAGCCTTATTTTTGGAACAACAGCAATGTCATACTTCAAATGGATTCCACAAATGTAAATTTACATGAGTTGACGATCATTTCTCTTTCTCTGCCCTTGCTATTCCGGAGATTTATTTGTGCATGTATTCTAACAGTTCTAAGATTTTATGACTCAGGAAAGTGTTCATGGATTCTCATTTTTCATTTTGGTCAGGGACTGGCTTTCAGAACAAGGAAAATAGTCATGTTTTGGAAAGCATTAACTTCTGAACCCTTACTAGAGAGCGTTGCTCTTGCCAACCATACCTCCAAGGAATGCAAGTAGAATTACTGATGCTTTGTGAGTAAGTGTGCAAAAGTCTATTTCTCTAAAACAACATGCTGCTGTTTACCACTCAAAATATCAAAAATGACTTCATATTCACTGACACAATAGGACCAAAACACATGGCCCACACACAGATACTGAACCAGGGTATGTTTAAATTTAGCAGGGAGTTACAGCCATAAGCAAAGTTTATTTTTCAAACATGAACAGACTTCATAAAGATTGTGAAATCTTCTGCTTGGGAAGAGGTTCAATGTTTACAGTTAAAAGATTTTGATGACTGAAAGAGAATACACACCAATCCCCTTCACGCTGTTGGTAAAACAACCAACAGGTATTGATTCAGCTGCTTCGTAAACATTGGCTTTCTAAGAGTCTGTGTAAAAGTGCAGAATTGTCCTAGTAAAGATCTAGTGTGCATTTTCTCCACAAAGGTTTGTAATTGCTGTTTAAGCAGGCAGGATTACATCATATAAAGTTTGACTATATTTAGCTTCAAAGCCTGTTGCACAATATGTTGGTATAAAAGTGAGTGAGAAACTTGAGACTGAACTTAGTCCAAAACCACCAAAATGCCCATCAAAAAAGCAAAACTATTGTTTGCATCCCTCACAAAAAACTTCTTCACCCTCGTAGGTTGTGAATGTGACACAATAATCAGCCTGCCGACCTTGAAGTTCTCATCACGGACACACTGCCACACCATAAATCAACCATCAACCACCAGCCGCAACACTGTTTTTAATTCCATGCTCTGTGTATGGGGATTCTGTTACATGGAAAAACTTTTTGTAATTTCAAGTTTTGTTTATTTATCCATCTTTAAATCAGGGGGAAAAATACAAACAAAAATTTCCTAAAAACTGTTTACTTTATTCTGGTTTTTACTATTAAAAGTAAGATTTACTTGCAGGTAGATGTTTAACTCATACCATTAACTGAACATGACTAATGGACAAAAATGAGAGGCTACAATAAGTCTTAGTAATGAATTTATTAATTTATAAATGTCTGACAGTGGTTAAGCAAGATTCCCAGATCAGGTGTCTTCACTTTTTAAACCACAACAAAGAGGTTTGACTCTTGTTTGTGCACTATTGGTTGTGTGAAACCACAACTCAAGCCTTTTAAACTAAGAAGGATTTCTATGACAGAAAATGGTCACCATACCTTTAATTTCTGCCCTTAAAACTTTGTTGTTGCTTCTTTGTCATAAAGTGTATCAGAAGCAACCTAATTATCTTGTGGACTGTCTGAGGTGGTACGCAGCAGGCTTTTTCTTCTGCATATTATGTCAGGTGAATTTACTGACCAGTCAATGATGCTGTCATCATTAAAGCAAGTAGTTGTGCTTTGTGGGCATGTTCCAGGTCCTACGGGGAAATTAAATCACAATCTCCATAAAGCTTGGGGAAAGTTTGAAGACTGAAGGTTTTCTGGTAGATGGCTGCGCTGATTTTGGACTTGGAAAAAACACTGCCTTGTTCAATCTCAGGTAATGACAAGTGCAACATTAAGCAGACTGTGTGTGACACTGCATGGCATCAAACAAACCCAAAATGATTTGTCTGACAGCCAGACAAATAGTTTATGCATGTGTAATTTACCAATTAGATGATGGATATACAGTGAGGCCCACATTTTATGTAATCCTTGCATGTTTGTTTTACAGATGTGTTTTCCATGATTGTCTCAAAACGCTAACTAGCTAAGATTAGGGTGCAAATAGACCATTTCTATTTCTCCTGCTTTGTGAGACACCAGAGCATCATATTTCTTTTTTTACAATTTACCACCAGTAGACACTATAGTTGCCATTTGAAACATCTTGTCAAATTGTCTAGTTTATGTTAGGTTTTAAACAGCGTTTTTATGTGTGTTGTTATTGACAAAATTAATGTTGGTGTACCACGTATGGCATTATGTGTCTTTGTCGCCTTGTTTCTTCAGACATCAAAGCACAAGGCGAGGAGTGTCAGAAGTTATTTGGCCGCGATGGAGCCACACGGCACGCTGCCATTCACTTCGAATCAGCCCGCACACTGAGAGATCCAGCTCAGCCTGCAGGGCACTGCCACTGCTCCACACTTACATCCAGAAACAGGGAGCACACACACCTACATCACCCCTACTCATTTTGCCCTGCAGATTCACAAAACACAAGGCCCCTTAATAAGTCTCATCACTTAGCCAATGGACGTCCCTTTTTGACCTGCTTATATTTGTGTATCTCAAAAGACCTGTGCAGAAACACCTGTAAATCCTACATTGGCATAACAAACATTGAACCAGACGAGAAGTGTCTTTCCTATTGATTGTTCTTCCATCCCTCAAAATTTCTGAGAACTTCATCCTTCCCCAGAGGCTTTACTATATTTCCTCTTCCTTTCTCCTATCAGCCCTTTCCCCCCTCCCATTCAGAGATTTCAGAGAAAATAACTGAGGGCCAGATTAGAGGCTGGTTGCCTCTTTGCATTACCAGCAAAGACAAATATTCCCAGGATGACTCCCAATGCCTGGAGGATGTAAATGTGTGTGCATGGAGCTCTCCAGCCCAAAATACTCACACGCACACATACGCATTAACACATAGATATGTATATGTAAGTATGTGTGTTATAAAGCACACAGCTTCTTTTCTGTTTTGAGTAGAGTGACAGAGCAGATTGAGCAGAGGGAAATTACTAGCTATGTTTGCTTGTTGCTGGCTGTACTCACCTTTACCTGTGTATCTGGAATTGTGAGTGTGTGTATGCAGCAGGTGATGAATGGAAACAGCGACGTTTCAGTTTCAACTGTCGCTAGCCACAGGAAGGCAGAGACAAGGAAGTGTTGGTCCAGAGCACCAGGGACAGCTGTGTTTTCTGGATTACTTTATCCCTTTCATGCATGAATTATGATCCTTTCTGTGGTTATGTCCTTTATGTTGATTTTCTTAGGGCATATAAAAAATGTGGGAAAAAATGTTGTAAAAAAGCCCAAAAAAATTCTAGGATTGGATTTTTTTTTCTTTCGAAATGTTGTAATTCTCTTCCTAAAACACAGTTATTATTTGGAAAATATATCAGTAGTATTAGTAGTCTTTGGGGGTTATTTGATGTCACAACATTTTTTCTTTTACCTACAGGAGTCCTCAACAGTAGTTGGTCAGCATGTTTTTTTGTTTTTTGCTTTTTTGTTGTTTTTTTTGTCAGTCTGTATGTATAAAGACAGGCAATAAAAAAATGTCTTTCTTGTAAAAATGTATATGAATAAAGTTTCTGGAATGTGTGTTATAAGTTGCTATTTGATGCACCTGACATTCAAATACTTAAAGCAGAAAAATCCTGCCATCATTCATCATTAATTTACATTGAAACATTACTTGCATGTTTTGTAATACAATAGAGTAAAAATAACCTTTGTTGTTCCTCAGTGAGGAAATTACAGCAGCAAGTGACAGACAACTGTGCGTGGCATAATCTTATTCACTTATAAGCACTTTCATGGGTAAAATTATCAATTAGTTAGAAATTTATTTTTAGTCCCCAGTTTTACAAAAAAAACTTGATCATGTTACACACAGTATAAAAGTAAACCAAATAAAGGAAATTATATGTCTTCAAAAGTTTGCATGTGGCTGTAAAAATACAGTAAACTCAAAGATGTGAACTTTATTGATAAGAAAGAATAAAATATTAGCATTTCTGTAAAACTGCACAATAAATATTTAGGAACCGTATATTTTAATAAATACATGTGTATCTTGTATCTTATGGTTCTATTCAGGAAAAAAGAGATTAGTTACATTCCTAATCTTTCTTTTTAGAAACAAATAAAAACAGAAAAACAAAGAGCCTGACAGAGAATATGAATTAAATAAACCTTGTTTAGCAGCAGTTGATCTATGTCGTGGATCTTTTCACCAACTTATATTGACATCATGATGAATAGCGTTGCAGTTGTATTGCTTTTTCAGAAGCATAACACACAGTTCTAAACAGTATATCTTTTTACAGAGGACATGTGTATTTATTAACAACACATAGCAAAAATACTTTAGTCAATTACATAGCTATTAGCTACATAACTTGACATAAATTTTACTTTTAGGTGGTTTATTGATAACGATTGCTTATGTTACTGTATTGTGCCCCGCTCGTGCCTTGTGACAATCTTTACATAAAAGGGGATAAACACAGAACACACTCCCCACAGTATGAATTAACAGAACACACTCCCCACAGTCACTTCACCTAGCATTTTTCTTGCAAGATAATAAACAATGGGGGTAGATTCCCCAAATGTCTGACATTCTTAGAGAAACATTTCATTCAGTTTCTGTTAAAGCTTCACTCTGAAAGAGCGTTAAAAAATGGCAAACAAATCAAGTCTTAAGGTGAGAAATAACCTTAGTTTCTGTAAATGTTTTACTCTTTCAAGCCTTTTCAGCTTCTGTTCACACTTAAAAGGCTAGTTTCTTCCAAAGAGACACAGAACCATTTAACTCAGTCACACTTCTTTAATAATCTTTTCTTTTCTTATTGGATGGATACCACCAGCAGTGCAGGATGAGCAGCTGCTATAAATAGGCAACTTGAGGAGGCCGCTAACCTACAAACAGATGAGATATATTAAACATCACAAAAAACAATGAGTTCTTTTTTTAACTTTAAGTATCTGAGCAGTTTTTGAAATCTCACTCTTAATGTTTTACTTTTAACTTTACATTGAACAAAACAATTAAATTTGCTATATTGTAAACAGTGCATCCTATTCTGTATCCAAAGACTTGACAAACATATTCCAAAAAAGAATCAAGCTTTAGCTTCAATCATGTAAACTTTTCATAATTTTGTCTGTTTCTTACCAGTGGCGTCTCAATGGAATCTTTCAGCTGAAGCTTTCAGCTGAAGCTTTGTATCTGAAGAGAGTTTATCACCTGATCAGGGTTTATTTGTAGATTTGTTGGTTGAGATTGAGCAAAGAAAGGAATGGGCGTGTTTGATTCTGTGTAAAGTGCACACAAATTGGGTGGAGATAGTGGAAACTGTCAGAGTCATCAGATTTGCTGGTTTAACTTGACAGTTTCAGAACTAACATAAGTTTTTTTTTTTTTTTTGTTATGACTACTGAACACTAATCAGTGAATAACATGCTCTGCTAGAGGCCCTTTGAGTACATACAGGAATGTTGGTCCAGACTCTGTGAACACAATTTCTGCAAAGTAGCATAGGTTATAAGAATAATATGAATGCACCAAAATCTTATAATATAGTGAGAGAGAATGACTGATCTAAGAGCTTTTAAGTTGATCCAAGATTTAATGAGTCTCAAGTCAAGACAGGCAACTGTTGAGTCAAAACCCAGGTCTTAAACTTGGAATTTCAAGTCCTTTCTAGTCTTTTTTTTTAACAGTGTTGCAATATGTTAAACGTAAATAACAGACCATGTTTTTTTTTATTTGTATTGCTGAAATATATGTAACCTAACTTACAAAGAGCTAAAACAATTATTCTAAAATAACGTGCTGCACTGCAACTCGTACACCTATACATACAAAGAGTGGAGAAAGCCCGTTGGTATTCATTAAAATAGGTTAAATTAATTAATGGTGTACAGCTACAGCTAGTTCACTGCACTTTTTAAATAATATCTGTCTTAAGCTTTAGATTTTGTGTAAAATGTCAAGTATTTTCAGAAAAAGAGAATTAAGTCCAATTGAAAACCCGACCAAAGGTGTAAAAGTCCAAGTTAAGTTACAAGTCTCTGAACATTTGGGTCCAACTCCTCACCTCTGGAAAGTGTGACAACCACAGTCCAGTACCATTACCATACTGAAATGTTACATCTGAATGCAGAGCATTCTAGTTAACAGTCTGATTCAGCATTAAACTTTAAATTAAATCCCACAATGGTCTTTATAGTGTCACTACCACAACATTTTGTGGAACTGTAATTTATACTTTGGCATAATTTATGCATCTGTGGGGAAGCCCTGAGGAAATCTAACCTCATGATCTGAGCTGCCTTTGCTGCTCTGCCCAGAGAGAATCAACGTCTCTATTATGGCATCTCTTCAGAACACTAATTGCATGGAAGAGAAAGAGTAGGCAAGATTCGGCCATGAGCCAGTGGAAAAAAATAGAGAATATTTCATCCATTTTTGACTTTTCAAAGTGCTGGTGGGATCGGATCTGAGCACAAGTCAGCAAGGACATGTGGCTCCACAGGCAGCAGACTGTGCAACAGTGTCACTGAGTAGCTGCCAAAATGAGATGGAATATAACATTTTACAGACTCAAAGATTTTTTTTAAATGTGTGTTAAAACAGTTCAAATATTGAAGAACTGCGCTCAATATATTGGTCAGATGAACTATATATAACTCTAAATGTATATGGACAGTAAGGGCTTTAGGGTTAGATCATCCTGTCTTTCAAAGTACTGCCTGAAGAAAAATAACTGTTGGACATGTAATGTTATAACACTTGCTTTAATTTACTGAAAGGAAGAATGTGCAGGGGGCTATATATAAATATGTATACAGTACATATCATCAGTCTGTCTAATACATTCATCAACACTTAAGTAATTTCCCTTGGAAAGTTGGGTTACTTGATTAAACTTTTCAATGCTTTTCCAATGTATTGAATGGGTTTGTACATTACTTTTGCTGACCTTTTCACATATATTGCACACAGAAATATTATATGCAGAAATAAAATAAAACACCTTAATGACCAGTCGATAAGTGAGTAAATTATTCCAGTTAAAAATATCAAGAAAATCACAAGTCTGCATAACTGGTGGCATCATGGTTGATGGAGCATCTGACAGTCAATCAAAACAATGAGTGACAACATAAAGGATGGGTCCAAAAAATATACCATACATCACTGCAACATCATGATGTAATTTGATGGTGGTTGTATGTTTGTCTGCATGAGGCTAGGAAGTGGAGCTTATTTATGAGGACACTCATTTTGGGAAGGTTTGTACATATAATCTTATTTTTGGTCTTGTTTTTCTCTAATTTATGTTGAAAAAATAATTTGGGTTTTTTACCAGCTGATTAAGGATGTATGGATTTTTGAGTTCAACTTCTGGGTTATTTAAGCACTGCACAAAGTTTAACAGTTTCTGATCATAGATATTTTGCTTAGATAGGAACAGCTATCTAAGTGGCATAAGTGCTGCTACTGTCAGGCTGAGAGTGCAGCCATGTTTGTGTGCAGCAGAAAAATGAAGAGACGTGTCAGAACAAGACTGATACTCCCAAGCTGCACTTTTTTTTTCTTCTGCTAGATACCAACGTTTGTCTGTTTGGACAAAGACCTAAATGAGAACTAAGCTCACACACACAAGCAAACACATCAACATGAGCTCATGCATGCGTACATAGCGACTTATACACTAACACAAAATTTTGTAATCAAACACGCATGGTCCTATTCACACTCATTCGTGCATGTAAAGATAATAAACAAATATGCAGAAAGATTCGCTGCTAAGGATCTTTGACAAGTTCTATTCCTTGTTTGGTTCAGAAAAGATTTGTTGTCTTAATTTTAAAATAAATTTATGTTTGAACTATACAATTTTCTTTAGATTGTTAGTTTGAGGAAGTGAACTTGAATGGCTAGATTGGGCAATGCATAGCTGATCAGTTCCTTTTATCATTTTTTTTTTTTTTGTGTGACCATATAGTATTTCCTATTTTGAAAATCTTGCTGGATGTCAAAATACGAATCATTTAATATTATTCTATTTAATTGCTGTCCCACTGTTTCATATATGTCATATGGGAGTAGTCAAAATATTTTTGTTTGGTCATGTAAATATTAAGACGTTAAGCTCAAACTTTGGACATCTTGTGTATCTTGTGATAAAGAGTTTAAAGTATACTCTGCTTCATATGGAGCTCAAAATTATTCATACTAGTGGAATGTGTAGATTTAACGTAATTGTCTTTATTTTTCCAACGTGGTTCTTTCGATTGGATGTAATATTGACATTCTGTGTCAGTCAGCAACCCAAGTTGAATCTGAACGAGTGTCTGTGAAGGGAGATCAGACTTATGGTTGAGACAAGGAGGTCTTCCAACTTCAGCTCAGGTAATGATGTCCAAATGTTTAAGAAAATATTTTCAGCAAAATAATGTGAACTTGCCAATATGGAGACAGTAAAAACAAATATGGAGACAGTAAAAACAAAGTCTAAAAAAAAAGATTTATCCTAGTATTCTGCCATTTAATAAATATAAGCAATTTTGGTCATTGTAATTGATCTAAAAATGCAAAACATTGTTTTTGATTTAATGTAGGAAATAAATAAAAAAATATCTTAGTAAAACAATCACACCTACATTAGAATTATTATTTTAATTATTTGAACACATATTATGAATAATATAACAATTGCTAGCATAATGATGCTAATTCTAAATTTGTCTTAGACTGTATTATTATCCAAGTAGCAATGCTGATTGATATCACAGAGTGTCCAAAAATCTGTTCATAATAAGCTGAGGCTTGGCTTAGCTTGAGAGCACATTGCATGTGCTGCAGTATCAGATGCTTAGAAAGCTGATGCTGAAATGTAAGATACCTAAAGCTGTAAGGCAGGTATGTGGGAGTATTACTGGAATATTGGCAGGGATATTTATTTTATTTTATTTATTTTTTAATTTTTTGCCTCACGAAATGTGGTTGTGCTTTCATTTAAAGATACACTGAATATAAGTACTCTGGTAAACACTTTGATTGGGATTCTTCTCGGATCGTATATTTGAGGTATATTTGATTTCAAGGGTTACATTTCTTATCTGTCCATGTAAAACAACTAAAATGCCATCATTATAGTTAGATATCATGCATTTCATCAACTATAACCGCCATACACTAGGTGAAGCCTTTCAATTATTTTTGAATAAAGAGCACTGTGTCCATTAACAGGAAGATTTTCTAAAAGAGACACCACTGTTTCTCACCAAATAATCAGATAGTATACAGCAGCAGTTCTCTGAGTATAAACATGCTGAGATATGAGCTTTATCGCCCTCATTTATCTGACATCTGGGATCTCTCTTTTCAGCAGTGGTTGCATCAGCAGAACCGTTGTCCACAGCAGTCAAACCGCTTTTGCTTCCCCTCTTTTTCGTATCCCAGATGGGCAGGTGCATGTGTATATACAAACACCCCTCTGTCATGTGCTCACTCACTTTTTCTTTTTTTTCTGTTTCATGAACAAGTATCTGTATAAAGGCACGCCACTGAGTATGGACTACAGCATTCTTCACAGAATTTTAACCATTCTTTCCTTTTTCCGGTATTTAAAACTAGTCAGTCGAATGTTGTGATTTGAGAGGTCCAAGAAGCTACATTAAATTCTGCCTCAATCGCCAAAAGTCTAACATCAGAGGAGAAAATAGCTTTGCTGTTTCACTTTCCTCCTCCCACCGTTTCCCACTTTCTGTTGTTTAAAGGAGAAGTACACCGATCTGACAAGGGACACTGACACCTTTCATCACCCCCTTCCCTCTTTATGCAACAACTGCATTGTGGCCGGATGCCATGGGTAGGTACTGTAAACATCGCTGCCTTTCTCCCCCTCTCTCTAACACAATAGCATCCAACATAATTGAGGCATGCAAGTTTTGTGGCTGCCATATGCCAAACACGGCCGAGATAAATTGCTTTAGAGGGAGGAAAGAGTAAAGTAGAAAACTGTTGTTCTGTGATTAAATCATTCAGGAGTAATTCTTTAAAATTTTGCAAGACAAACAGAGCAGTTTAAAGATTTCTTTTTACTATCAGTTGATACTGCTACTGCAACTCATTTTTGGCTATAATTTGTAGGATTAAGCGCCCTGTCAAACTTCTTTTCAGTTAAGTGTGACATTACTTAAAT
The DNA here is from genome assembly GCA_903067055.1 of Poeciliopsis paucimaculata. Taxonomy (NCBI): domain Eukaryota; kingdom Metazoa; phylum Chordata; class Actinopteri; order Cyprinodontiformes; family Poeciliidae; genus Poeciliopsis; species Poeciliopsis paucimaculata. Next base: position 27,324 of record CAEGAD010064070.1, read on the forward strand.
GTGGGCTTTTCTTTGTCTCAGAAGAGCATATATCCCTCTCTCTTTAGCCTATCCTGCACACTGCAAACAAGTCTGGACAGCTATGTATCTCATCCCTCTGCGGATAAACACAGGCAGGAAATGAATGCGGTTTTACAGTGATTCACCCCATACTGGAAGCATTTGTTGTCAAAGAAATACATTCAGTGCAGCCTTGGCTTCACATGTTTACTATTTTCTCCTGTTTTGGTAGATTTGTATCTTTTCAGTTGGCTGTTTTCTATGCTGAAGTCACTGTGGTTATGACATCCATATAGTATGGTAGTTTTACTATATTATATGTATTTTTCTTGTAGTAAAAAATATGTCAACTTCCTGAATTGTATTTTTGTGTCTTGACTTGTTCTCACACTGTGTCTATTGCTATTCTGTCCCCTTTATGCTTTCCCCAGGATCCCATATATCTCCATGTCTCCTTTTAAGCTTCACTATCTTTATTAGTCAAAAGTCGAAGTGCCCGAGGCCAAAGCTTAAACCACAAAGTACAGCTGGTTAGGGACTGTTGGCCAGAGTAATGAGTTTTACCTTTAGCTGAACCATAAAGGCTGGTTCCTGCCATTGGGGATTCCTAATCTGAAGTGAAGACAACACAAAAGCAAACTTACTTGTATTCTTTAAACCCCTATCTTCCTGGCTGTAATAACTACCATTTTAAAAGCTTTTAAATGTCTCTTTTTGTCACAATTGACAACAAAACCTGAGTTTTTGTTGAGTTCTGGAAATACCAGGATTTTAAAAATTGTTACTTGATAAGTTATGTAAGATAAAGTTTAGCTCTGCACAGATGTGGTGTGTAAGAGAGAGTACCTGTAATAAAAAGGGTTAAAAGCTTGTGTTTTGTTGTTGTTCTCTATCTATCTAAATCTTTTCATATATATATATATATTGTTATAAAATAAAACTATACCAAATGGTAATACCAATATTTACTAAAACTTAAAGAAATTGAGTTTGAGAAACTTGTAATCCAAGTAATCCAGTCACTAGAGTTATTCACCTCTGGTGATTGTTTAGGAATCTTTCACATCAAACTATTTTTGCATTACATCTTTCACTTTTGCACTTCCCAACTCTGAAAAAGCTGTCTCCATTCTTGATTCTGGCCACAAATGTTTTCACTGTGAAATGCAACCAGCTGGTGAACATGCATTTAGTAGGTAACCAAACCAAACTCTGTCTCGTTAACAGAGCTCCAACTGATTTTTTTTTAATATTGTCTTCTTTTTTAGATGGAAAGGATTGTGGTTTTAATAGCAGTTTTCAATTGTTAAGAAAACTGCTACGCAAAGACTTCTTCTACCCAGATTTTATGGTCACTGCAACATAGTTTGGAAAGGTTTAAACAGTGGATATTATTCAGTTTTGGACTTGCATTCAAACATATTTTAAATTGCTTTTTATCCAACTAAACAATTATATATATATATACATATATATATATTTAAAAAAATTCCCTTCTCACCCACCGCGGGTGGTTCCTATCCTCTGAGCTCGGGTCCTCTACCAGAGGCCTGGGAGCTTGAGGGTTCTGCGCAGTATCTTTGCTGTGCCTAGAACTGCAC
>CAEGAD010064073.1:0-95287 GCA_903067055.1 Poeciliopsis paucimaculata
AACACTGAGTTCCTTTAAATATCGACTAAAAACCCACCTGTTTAGAGTTGGATTTGAAACTTAATCAATTAAAAATTGAATGATGGAACTTGACTTAATGTCATGTTTTGATTGTTGATTCTATGTTGCATGACTTTGTGTTTGTTATGATGTAAAGCACTTTGAAATGCCTTGCTGCTGAAATGTCCTATACAAACAAAATTTGAAAAATAATTTTAGAAAAACAAAGGACATGTAATTTCCAAAATAAAGCTCCAGAATTTATTATTTTTCTATTAGTGAAGGCTTTTAAATATTTCCAATGCCTGAAATGATCATATCTTGGTGAAAAGTTACCTATAAGTCAGTTTTCACTTATAAAACCAACTTATATGTTTTATAAGTCATTTTGCAGAAGTGGTTTAGTTTGATGCACTGCAACCTTTTCTCATTATGGTTTACTTTCTGTTTTCAAGCTTCATTTTCTATTTTTTGTAAATCTAACCCGACTACAGCAAGTCCATCAGTTACTATTTATTGATGAGATAAATTGATTAAACAAAATTAAATATCTTATTTAAAAAAGAAATGCAACAAAAACAAAAAGATTAAAGTTAAAAACAGAATTATTGTGATAACATAACATGTCGCAATGTCTTGACTAACAATATACAAACTATCTCTATAGTATTATCTTTTAATATGGCAACTACTGTACATGCATGTTTATACTTACATATCTAAGTAAGTATATCATTTTGTCATTATTCATGCAGTACTTTCTAGATTATATTCAACCAAAAAAAATTTAATTCTTGTAATAATTTACTTCCACCACAAAAATAAGCACTACTTTTTGCTGATTTACTACATAAAATATTTTAAATATGACAAAATTGAAGTTTATAATAAACATAAAGCAAATTTCACATCTCATAATCAGCAATTGCATGACTATATACATGTATTTTCCATCAGGGTATGCTGGCCCTGCTCTCTAAATGCATTGACCGGATGAACCTGTATGATAGCGCGGCCCACTTTGGAGAGATGGCCGGGGAGGAAGCTGGTGCAGCGTGGAAGGACATCCTCAACCTCCTCTACGAACTCCTGGGTGAGTGATGGATCACAGAAAATATCTCCTGTCAGCACCTGTTCAGTCTGAGTGGACATGAAGTATTTATCATCCCTCACTGAATCCCTTTTTTCCCCTTTGGACTCCTCTTCTCTCATCGCGCTACAGTCCTTCATTTCATCTTTCGCGAACATTCTGTTGAGCGTGTTTAACTTTCACAACTTTTTGCAGATTCATTTGTCTAAAATAAATAAATTGTATGTCACATGGCCGAGACCGGATCCTAAATTTTCCAGTTTATTTTTAAAGCTCAGTTGGGGTTTTGTTTTCCTGTCGCTGGCATTTTTCCAGAGTGGTCAAGCTCACCTTGACCACCCTTGTATTCATCATTCCCTATCCTGCAGCCGCTCATATGAGTGCACAGGTTTAGCCCACAAACACACAGCTAGTTGTAAATTATTGCTGCACCCTGGGTGGGGTTGCCTCTGAGGAAGCAGAATTTCATGATGGATTATTTGTTCTGCCTTTCCTGTCAATATAAATGGGAAACAAGCTTAATAGTCCAAGTTATTTATTTAGTTTGTTCATTAAACATCACTTTTATAATCTGACGTTAATTACGCATCCAGAGGTGGATGTTCCTCTAAAACACGTGTGTCAAACTCAAGGCCCATGGGCCAAATCTGGCCTGCCAAAGCGTTTCATGTGGCCCTCTAGATTCTAGTCTAAACACTAAGTGAGCTTAAATATTATATTGTCAATCAAATCAATGCAGTTTTATCTGTTTACTGCCAAATTGTATCAATCAGTCCCTCCAGTTTCTTGAGAATTATCGTTGAAATTCACAAAAAATCAACAAATTACTCTAAAAACTGGGAGTTTATTTCAGATCTTTCTCAAAAATTGTCACAGTCTTTCTTACTTGTACTAAATAGCTGCCTCAGCTTTAATTGATGTCAGATGATAGTCCATAATCTATACAGCGAGTAAGAAAAAGTCACATTTACCGTCATAAATAAGTGCAAATATTTCCAAATTAGAACCATAAACATTTTGATTTTTACTGCAACAAAGTCACAAAAAGAATCAGAAAATCCTGGAGGAACTGAAATGATGTTCATTAATATTTAATTCTAAATATTAATACCAACGAATTTAAGAATTCGTTGGTATTTTAACAGTTTGTGAACAGGTTTTATCAATACATTCTGGCACAAACGGCCCTTCAAGAGCATTTATGATCTTGATTTGGCCCAAAACGAAACAGAGTTTGACACCGCTGCTCTAAAACATGTCAAACTCAATTTGTGTGTAATTCTGATTTCAAGTTATTTTAATTCAACCAAGCAGTTTGATAATTGGAGCTTGACTCGGGCATTAATATTACAAGTGTGTCTTGTTTTATTGACATCTTAATAAAAAAAATTTTTAAGTTTCTTTTTAATCTCTGGAGAAGTCATTACAGTAATAAAATGCTTCTCATAATTGCTTACCAGACTTTTGCATTTCGTCATTGGCCTTTTAACACAGTAAAACAATTTAATTACCCATAAAAAATAAATTTAAATTTGGTATGAATAATTTTGAGCTTAAATGTAAGTTGAGTGCATACAAATTGCAAGATTGTATGGCAGTCCTAGCAATGATTAAACTGCTAATGAAATCACAATTTGCCCTAGTTTTCTTTAAAAAATTTTTACCTTCATGTCATTTATTTGGACATAATTTGCTCTCGCAAAATTAGAGTTTTCTTGACACCCTATGTTGGTCAAAATTAGTATTCAGAAAGTGGATTTGCTGGCATTTAGTCAACCTGGTGTCCCTGAAACAAAATGGTGTGAAACAAGGCTTCTAAATGTCTAGGTAGCAAAGAAAGTCCAAAAGAAATCCTGAATAATTTTAGACCGTAGAGCTTTTGGCTTCATGTTCACCCAAGAGTTTATTATCAGATGTGAGGCCTTAAAAAAAAAACATTGTGTTGAGCCAAACTTTGTCTTTTGTTCAGCTGCACTAATTCGTGGAAACCGGACCAACTGCACCCAGTTCTCCCGAAACTTGGACTGGCTGGTCAGCAAACTGGAAAGAATGGAGTCATCATCCGGTATCACAAGTCTCTTTGTTTTTCTACTCACTAATAAAACATGGAATGATGGATGTTTAGGGGCGTTTTGTTTGAATTTTGTTTGGCAGGAATCTTAGAAGTCCTCCACTGTGTCTTGGTGGAAAGCCCAGAAGCCCTGAACATCATTCAGAAAGCTCACATTAAATCCATCATCTCTCTTCTCTACAAGCACGGACGCAACCACAAGGTGGGCTGGAAAATTGGTCTGGTTTTTATCTGTAATCGCATTCATCATTATCAAAAATTCATTCTGTATTTATTATGAATTTAAACAAAAACGAGACTTAATTATAATACCCGTTACAGCATTTACTGAGTTAAAATAACAATAGATTTTCCTGTTGATTTTAAAAGCGTCCTTACTTAGTGAACCATAAAAAGTGTTCGGTTCTTTATAGTATTTTTATTTAAATGTTGGGAGAAAAAACAAAACTCCAAAACTTTTTTGCCAAGTGAAATGCAGAAATGTTCTGTATTTGTTGGCTTGTTGAACTTTTATGTCATGTAATTTCTATAGGTTTTGGTTTAAATATTCTGCCTCCACATAAAAATAAAAAGCCTCATCTGGAAAAAATTGAGAGACCACTTAAAATGGTCTCAGTTTCTCTGATTTTACTTTTTATAGTTATTTGTTTGAGTAAAATGAACATTATTCTATGAACTACTGACAACATGTCTGAAATTACAACCGAAACATTTTGTATTTATTTGCAGAAAATGAGAAATGGTCAAAATAACGAAAAAGATGCAGTGCTTTATGACTGCAAATAATGCAAAGAAAACAAGTTAATGTTCATTTAGAAAGAATAACTCAGGAAGAGTTTAGAAATCAATATTTGGTGGAAGAACCTGGAGGTTTTCAATGGGATTCAGGTGTAAATACTCTTTACACCTGAGAAAACTTACCAAATGAACACTGGATGAATAATTTATTTTCCTGTTTGATGTGTTTGTTAAACCTGTTGCTTTCTTCTCGTCAAGCAAAAACCTAAATCCAGAACTATTAATTTCTTCAACATGAAGAAACAGAGACAGTTCCTCTTGCTGAAAGAGGAATTGTCTCCAGTTAGCTATAGGGTGGCTATTTTTGCTAACCCAAAGTCAACAGACAGGAGATCTTCATCAGCACATTTGACATTCCAGACTCGTGTTTTACATGCAGAGTTTAAATGTCACAGTCTCTTAATATGACATGAAAGGGCATCTGACTAAACAACAGGTTCAGATCATGAACAGTCGGGGCACGAGAGTCCTGCTTGGTTTAGGTTTTCTCTACATGCAGGGTGAGAGTAAATGATGTAAAACGATGTGATGCATGAATGAAAAAAGAAAATCCCTCTTCTTGCTTTTTGCTCTTTAGATTCTGGATGTGCTGTGCTCTCTGTGTGTGTGCAATGGGGTGGCAGTGAGAACCAATCAGAATCTGATCTGTGACAACCTGCTGCCAAAAAGGGACCTGCTGCTCCAGACCCGACTAGTCAACGATGTTCAAAGGTAAAAAAGCAGAAACATGAAACAAGATTTATTGGTATGAATGTTTGCTAATGGTACAGCAAATTGAAAAAGAAGTAGACTATGTAAGACTTTTTTTCCTTCCAGCTACTCCTTTTCATTCAAAACCTTTATTTCAAAAACGTGTTTTTGAAACTGTCTCTTTATATACAACAAAAATTTTTGATTATTCCTTGAGAGACATATACAATATCAATCAATCAAAGTTCATTCTTATAGCACATTTCAACAATAAGGCAGTTCAAAGAGAGTTACATCATAAAAAAATAAAAACATCATAAAAACATTTAAAAAAAAAAAACTATTGTGAAACTGGTAACAAACATTAATTTTTGTCAAATGCCATCATTAAAATCATAAATACACATCAAATATGATGTTCAGTTATTATGGGCTACACGATATTAGAAAATCTTACTGACGCAATAATATTGGTAAATATTGTGAAGACAATATCAATAGGGATTTATGCATATTTTTTAATTCCTCTTTCTCTTCTCTACTTCCATCACTCTGTGAGTTCTTGTACTTTGCTGGTTGGACGGATGGACAGACCTTACTTACTTTCCTCACTTTACTTACCTTCCCTACATTACTTACTTAACTTTATTTACCTAACTTACTGACTTTTCTTACTTTACTTATTTACCTAACTATACTTACCTAATTCATTTACCTTACTTACTTTCATTACTTACTTTCCTAACTTTACTTATGTATCTTACTTTACTTACTTACTTATTTACTTTACTTTGGGATTTTCCAATTGTGTTACATTAGCGTGTGAAAATTTATGTTCGTAACACTCGGAATATTGACAAACAATTATTTGCACTCCAAACATTTGCGATATAAATACTGGACATCGTTGCATCATTCCACCCTAATATACAGTCTTCTTTATCTTCCGCCTTTGACTCCAGTATGAGGCCCAACATCTTCCTGGGCATCGCTGAAGGTTCGGCTCAGTATAAGAAGTGGTACTACGAGTTGGTCATCGACCAGGTGGACCACTTTGTGACCGGAGAGCCGACCCACCTGAGAGTGGGCTGGGCCAACACCAAAGGCTACGCGCCGTATCCCGGCGGAGGAGAGGGCTGGGGTGGAAACGGCGTTGGCGATGACCTTTACTCCTACAGCTTTGATGGACTTCATCTGTGGTCAGGTGGGAAAATCATCTTTAATAACTCAGTTTTCCTACTGTTGATTAAATCTTTATAAAGCGGGTTTGGTCATCTGTGTGAAAAAGCAACTAAACTTTAAAGTGTTTCACATGTTTGCAGAAAAAATTATTTTTTTCCCTTCTTAAACTCTAAAGTGACAACCAGTGATTTATTTCTAACTATGAATGCATTTAAGTTTTTTTATTCAACATAATTGAGTACTTCATTAAAGTTTTCCAATGAAAATTAAAGGTGGAGGATTGATCCGTATCAGTATCGGATCAAGATTCAGATATCCTCTTGAGATGTTTTTATTTTTTTATTGTAGTTTCTCAAGACAAACTAACAAAAAAATTAGAAGAAGTTTTGATTTCCAATTAAATTATATTGTTTTCCTTTTTATTTAGGAAAAATGGACACATTTTTTTTTATTGTTTCTGTTTATGTCAAAAATGTATTAAAGTATTCTGTATAAACTTTATCCAAATTCTGACCCGGGGTTTAACAAAATAATTCTACAAAAACACATGAAGGACATAAGTTTGATGATGTATCAAATTTAAATAAAAAGTATCGGTAAAGATGATGAATCAATACCAAAACATGCAGCATTGATCACTTCTACTGAAAAATGGCGCGTTTAATATTCTCCGGTGAAGGACAAACCAAAGCTGTTGTAAACACGCAGCCTGTCAATAAACGACCTGCATCAAACGTGATGCAGATCCTGCCACTAAAAGTTCCAGCTGACTGAAAATCTGCTCCACATCTTCATGATTTTTTTCACTTCCAAAGCCTCTAAAAGATCCATTACGTCTCCCCACTCATCCATTTTATGTCACTCCTGTTAAAGCATTCATCAGACGTCTCTTCTCCTCACTTATCATTCTGTCCTACATTTGCTGTGACTTTGCTGCTGTGACTGAGATCCGCTCTCGTCTCCCAGGTCGGATCCCCAGAGCCGTGGCCTCCATTAACCAGCACCTGCTGAACTCGGACGATGTGGTCAGTTGCTGCTTGGATTTGGGCGCTCCCAGCATGTCCTACAGGATCAACGGGCAGCCGGTGCAGGGCATGTTTGAGGACTTTAACACCGACGGATTCTTCTTCCCCGTCGTCAGCTTCTCTGCTGGAGTGAAGTAAGATGGAATAACAAACATTACAATAAAGGCTTCTCACAGAAAACTTGCTAAGCCCCGTGATTGGGCGCTCGGCAGTCATTCATCCAGCTGCCCGCTGTGATTTTGAGTTAAAAAATGTTTAAAGTTGACAGGAAATTTGAAAATATTACTTGATAATTATGTGTTATTGGAAGATAGGAAAATTAATATGTGAACACCAACTACAAAGTCTTAAAAACATGCAAACATTAAGTCTGGTGGGGGCACAAGTAAAGCCTGGTGGCCCGCCAGGCTTATAATACACTCAGAGAAACCCTGACAATCATTCCCAATATTGGCTTCGTCACTTAATCTTTTGAGGCGCCATGATGGACGTCAGAAGTGGGAATCGGGAGTATTGGAAATTGTTTTGCACAGTTGTTTTTGCCAGTTTATTCATGGCTTCTACTTGTTACCGTCAAACTAATTTATCTGTGAACGTAGCACATCTGGTTGGCGATTATAGACGGAGGTATTTACAAAAGCTGGAAGTTGCTAGCTTAGAAACCGACCCGTACCTCCTCCCTCCTGACGTTTTGATCAAATTATTGACTCTGCCTGAATTCACACCACATTATTTATGCTACTAAGTCATAAACAGCGTTTCCCCTTAAACCAGAGTTACTGTGGGCAGTTTAGTTATATAAATGACACTTTTTTAAGTCAGAGGGATTCTGGAGATGTCCATTTAAATGGGAATGTTTTTTTAAGGATTAGTAAAAAGAACTGAAATAAGTCCAAAACGGACCGTTAAAAAGCAATAAAAATGGCTATTTTCCAAATAATGCAAAATCTTCCTGAATATTCAGTTTGTCGTGTCCTGTAATAAATAGTTTGTGTGACTTTTGTTCTCAGAGCCCGTTTCCTGCTTGGCGGGCGTCACGGAGACTTTAAGTTCTTGCCGCCAGCCGGTTACTCTCCGTGCTACGAAGCGCTCCTGCCCAAGGAGAAGATGCATGTGGAGCCTGTGAAGGAGTACAAGCGGGACCATGACGGGGTCCGTGACCTGCTGGGAACCACCCAGTTCCTGTCTCAGGCCTCCTTTATTCCCACTCCGGTTGATACCAGCCAGGTGAGCCTAACCATTCACTGAGCTGCATGTTGAATGTATATCAAAGCAATAATGAACATTATAAGCAACTTTAACTTGCTTTAAGGAGCGTCTAATTTTAGTTTTGTTTGTTAGTTTGTACAGTATAAATACAACTTTTAGGATATTTGAAAAGCTTATTCTACTTTTGGAAGCTTAATATTTGAGAAGGAATGAATGTTGCTTCTGCTCCTCTTTTTATAAGATAAATAAATGCTTCCCTAATGACTTTCTTTAATGCATTAATGCAGTGGTTCTATTTATTTTTTCTCTTTCTCTGCAGATTGTTCTGCCTCCTCATCTGGAGAACATCCGCGACAAGTTGGCAGAAAACATCCACGAACTTTGGGGAATGAATAAGATCGAACTGGGCTGGACATATGGCAAGGTAAAAAGCTGCAGTAAAAAAGGTTGTTGAAACTCATGACTGATGATGCGGAGCTGCAGACGGTGACCTGAAAATGTTTCCCCATGTCACGCCGTCTGAAAAATGATTTATTGCTTGCAGATGCAGAAACGTATTATGATCAGGCAGATAAATCAAGTAAAAGTTATTCCTTATAAGGAGTTCAACTTGCAGAAAACCTAGGAAGGCATATTATTTTAAAGAAGTATTAATGCACAAAGTGAAATGTGCAATATAAATCAAAGCAAAATTCTTTGCTTTAATAATTAAAATCCAAGAAATTTTGTAAAAATCATTTTTGAAAAATATTTTTTCAAATAGTAATGATATAATATCGTCATCTAAAAAGAAAGTGAATGGAGTAATCCTGATTGAAACAGTGTTTACTGATCTGCATCCCTCTTTTAATATTACATCCAATGTCATTTCACTTTAGAGTTTAAAAACACAAGGAATTTCATGGTTTATGGCTGGTAAAAACTGAGAAATCTGCAGGATAACTCACTTAAAGGTCAGGAATTGCCGTTGCCTCCATCCCTTATCAGAGATGCTTATTTGTTTAGCCCCAGTGGACTAATTACGCTTTTTAGTGGCTCCAGAAAAAAACAGAAAACTTCCCACATGGTTGCTGTTCTTTTGTTCAGTACAGGTGGAAAATCCTGGTCTAAGTGTTGGTCTGTTTTTAATTAAAGCTGTTGGTGTTATTCACTGTAGCTGCAGCAAATTATTGCCTTGTAAAGACTATTTTTTCTCACCTTTGATGTGACATTGTAAAATTAAACATAATAAACACTAACTAGAAGACAATTTAGTAGTTAGTGTGGACAACCTTAAGCCAATTCTTTGATTAAAAAGATTTCAGCATCTAGTTTATCTGTGCTTCACATATTTATATGATTTAGGTTTTTGGATTCAGTTTAATTTTCTTGCTACGCTGTTACAAAACTTGAGTTTTATTTTCTTCTTGCTAGGTTTGTGCAGCAAAATTTTTTGTTTGATATTAATAAAAACGTTTCCAGAGGTCATCAAAGGTCAATAAAGTCAGATGACCTCTGGAAACCTTTTTATAAATTTTTTGAAAATGATAGCGGCACAAATGAAAATTTTGCTGCACAAACGTTTGAGACCAATTTAGTTAGATTTGAAGAAAGGGGGCAAATTTCACTGAGTTTACCTCAGTTAAGTTATTGATCTAGACAAAAAAACTAATTTCATCTGATTAAAAGTAACTCCGTAGAATAATGCTGCCACTTCCGTGTTTCACTGTTTGTATAACACTAGTACAATGGTGTTCCTTTGTTGTGACGCAAACTGTGCTTCTTTTTTTTTATGTTTAGTACCGTCAGACAATGACAAAATGTTCCAATATGCTTTAGGAGATTTTATTATGTTTGTCTGTAAAGGAAACGCTTTTGTCTTGCAGCTCTACACCTACACATATTGATTATATACAGTTGAAACCAAACGTCTAAGAAGACATGTACACCTTTTTCCCCCCTCAACTGTCTGAGGTTAAATCAGATTAAGCTTCTCTTGTTTTAGGTCACTTAGAATTATAAAAATATTTCTATTTGCTAACTTCAGACAGTGAGGAAAAAAGTTATTTGGTCTTTTGTCTTTGTGTATTTTGGTTAACCATCTAGACTTTATGACATCTCTTTAGTCCCATATTTTATCCACATATTAATGTCCTCCTTCATTGTGTAATTTATCATGGTCTAATTTTGTATGTTCCAAAACATGACCTATTAACAGCAATGTGTACACATTGAGAGATGCTTTAATGGGATATTAATTGGTCTCATTTGTCTGATCAAATGCCGTGAAATTTTATTTTGTTGTGAATTTGCACAATATCGAACGTATTTACTGGAAGTTGTTATGTAGACTGTAGATGTCGATACTTTACACATACTGGATCTTTAGAAAACAGGAAAAAATCTTTGTTTGTTCTGGGTAATGTCGCTAGTTTGCTCTTAATTGTTTGATTCATTTTAGTGAAATTGTGTCAGGTTTCTATTGTTTTGGAGTAACTTGTTTTAGAAGCTTTTGAACTGTCCTTCAAAAGTACTTTAGGAAAATATAGTAAACGTTTTAGGGCTCCAGGTAATAAAAATGAGCTAAAATTGAATTAAGGTGAATTACTTTGTTCTCTATCCAAAGACATTTCCATCACTCTGGTCTCCTTCCATGATTTTACAATCAGTAACTCTCTCTCTGCATCTCATCACTGCAGAAGCGCCATCAGAAGTCTGTTCACACAGTTAGCCTCTTTTTTTACTGTTGTAGTTATCACAGGATAATATTCCTCTGAGGCTGCTCCCACAGAGGCCATTCAGCCAATATTAATGAATCCTTTTTTTATTCCAAGAATGTGACATCCACAGTAATTAAGACTGGGATAAAAGGTCTAAAAAAATATCCAGGCCTGCGTTTAGGTCCAAACAGATGCCTGGCATAACAAATGTGCCGTGATAAGCTCAATGAGCCCAGAGTGACATTGCTATAATTCCAGGTCAGATTCCTCTTTGTGGATATTTGGCAAGCAGGAATGTGTTATACATCACATCTGTTTGCTTGGTTTGCACTGTGTTTTGCTGTCACCTTTAAAAAAAATTGGTGTAATTCTGTAGCAGAGAGTATTATCAGTGAAAGTCTTAGTGGATGTCATGATAGCAGTAATTCTCTTAATCAGGTCTCCTGCAGACATTAAAGGCGCTAATTAAAACATAATCCACTGCAACACTTTAGTCCAAGCAACTCGTACGGTTCAGAAACTTGAACAGAATTAAAAGCAGAGAAATCGGACTTCTTCCTGGCTTTGAATGCAGAGTCGGGCTTTTAAAATGTATTTCTGCAGCAGAAAGGAAGGTTTTCAGACAAGACGAGGGCGTTGTGAGATGAAACTTTAAACAGAGATGGCGGTTCTCTTTGTCCACAGGTTCGTGACGACAACAAGAGGCAGCACCCTTGTCTTGTGGACTTCAGCAAGCTGCCTGAAACTGAAAAGAACTACAACGTGCAGATGTCAAGCGAAACACTCAAGTAAGGCTGTGGGTGACGCTCAAAGTAGGAAAATTTATGGTTTTTAACATTTTTTACAATTAGAGTTTAGCAAGAGATCACAATATTAATTTCTAATTCATGAATCAAAATTGGCACAAAATCAGTCAATCAGATTTTGTTTGTGTTGCACATTTCAGCAACAAGGCCGTTCAAAGTGCTTTACATCATAAAAACAAAATCAACAATTTAAATATGAAATTTTTTTCCAAATGCTGTCATTACACATCAAAATGTCAATTAGTATTTCATTTATTATGTTTCAAAACTTAAGCTATTTTTGCTCTATTAATAGTGTTTCATCCGATTAAAAAAAAAGAAAAACATGCTTCCTGCTGCGGTCGGAGTGAAATTACCGTAATAACCCGATATTGTCTGAAAAGCTCAACGTGTCCCCTTTCAGAAACCGTTGTAATTTTTCAGGTTGCACAAAGTGTCTAAGAGTTACGGTAGCACAAATTTGGCTGCGCCGTCGCCAATACGTTTGGTCTAGAAAGGTTAAAGCAACTTGGTGTTTCGGCTGTTTTACAGTTTGTGGTGCGTAGAACCTGACTGCTGCTGCTCCTCATTTGGTTCTGGTTCTGGGGATGCAGATCAGAACCAGAAGCCCTCAGAGGTCTGGGAGGTTTCCATGACAACAGCAGACCTTTAATGCATTGTGGTGCTAAGCCGTTAAGTGATTTGTAAACAAGCAGCAGTATTTAAAGTCTGTTCTCTGAGCTACAGGGAGCCGTGAAGGACTTTTAAACTGGGTGATGTGCTTCAACTTCCGGGTTTTAGTCAGAACATCAGCAGCAGCGTTTTGGTCTGATTTATTTTTTAAGCAGACTTGAGAAGACGCTGTTGAAGTAATCAATGCGACTAAAGATAAACACATGGATGAGCTTCTCTAGATCTCTCTGAGACATTAGTCGTTTAATCCTGACAATGTTCTTCAGGTGACAGAAGGCCGACGTTGTAAAAATCTTAATGTGGCTCCAAAGTTCCCAGATTTCAGGACTGTTCGCTGATTTTTTGTTGTAGTAACTGAACTGTGCATTGACTCTGGATCATTCCTCTTTAGGTCCAAAGATAATAACTTCAGTTTTGTTTTGTTTTCTTAATGGTTGAGGAAAGTCGGATTGCTCACTTCTTCCCTTATTGCCATAATTAGTAACTATACATTTATTTGGCATGTCCCTTCTTGCGCTCAAACAATCCAGTTTGTTGAGGCTTGCAAGATTTTTCGATTGTACGCCACTAGAAAAGGGTTATATGTTTTAGGCCGTTAAATAATCCAATTATCCATTCCTACAAACTGCAGCAGCAGTTTTCTGCACAATGCTTAGCAGCACAAGATTAAGACTAAGATTAAAGCAGCACTTGTAATGACATTCGTCTTCTGGTGCAGTTCCAGCATTGATTTCTAGGAAATATTGGCTACAGAGGCTTTTCAAGTTGAGTACTGATTCGTGTTACTGTAAAAGCATTTAGCTCTCCGCATTATAAGAACTTCCTGTTATAGAGCCGTTTATTTAGACAGTCGAATCTGAATGAAGTTTAGTGCTATTGTATTGATTAACACTTGTCATTGTTCTCATTTACCGCAGGACGCTGTTGGCACTCGGCTGCCATGTTGCCCAGGTTAATGTTCACGCTGAAGAGGACCTGAAGAAAATCAAATTACCAAAAGAGTATGGTCTACATTTTCCATCATTTTTGGCTTATTCGTGCAAATTTCCACATTTTATAATTCTACCTTAATAAATCTTCCAGCTACATGATGTCTAATGGATACAAGCCTGCGCCACTGGAACTCTCTGACGTGAAACTGACTCCAGGTCAAGAGGTTCTGGTTGATAAGCTGGCCGAAAACGCACACAACGTTTGGGCCAAAGACAGAATCAAACAAGGATGGACCTATGGCATCCAGCAGGTAAATTAAACCGTTCTCATGTGATGTTCAGACAGACTAAGACGTTGATGCAGAGTTCATAAATTAAATTGTGTTGCAGGATGTGAAGGGCAGACGTAATCCTCGCTTGGTGCCATATGCTTTATTGGACGAACGCACAAAGAAATCTAACAGAGACAGTCTGAGAGAGGCCATTCGTACAATGGTTGGATACGGATATGATATCGACCCTCCAGACCAGGAGGGTGAGATTCTGACTCTGATAAATTATCTAAATCTGGGCTGCGAAGCTAATCTCCATTTTGGGTCATGAATGTTCTCAAAATGCATTGATGAAACCCATTATTAATTCGATAAGTACTTCGTAAAATTAAATAATATTGGACATCTTTTTACGTTAAGTCCCTCCAGGATTTCCAGGATTGTTTTTGTGATTTTTGCAATGATTTCAAGTTGCTAATTTAGAAGTATTTGCAAGAAATTTTGTGATATTTGCGCAAATATGGCTGGATAAATGTGACTTTTTATTACTTACCGTATTGATAATGGACTATAATTTGACATTAACTAAAGCTGAAGCAGCAGTTAGGAAAAAGTGACTCAAACCCAATGTTTTTGACCAATAAACTCACGGAGATCTGCTGATTTTTCTATTTATTTTTTATTTTTTGCATGATTTTCCTCGATTACGGAATCGTAAAAATCTTTAGGGCAACACAAACAGCTTTTTCGAGTAACTAGAACTAGACTAATGTCT
This sequence comes from Poeciliopsis paucimaculata, assembly GCA_903067055.1. Lineage (NCBI taxonomy): Eukaryota > Metazoa > Chordata > Actinopteri > Cyprinodontiformes > Poeciliidae > Poeciliopsis > Poeciliopsis paucimaculata. Next base: position 14,222 of record CAEGAD010064073.1, read on the forward strand.
TCTTCCACTGACAGATTATTTAACCTGTTGTAATAATTTTATATCAATATTAAGGAATCACAAGAAGCTCCTATTTCTCACTGAAAGGTTTTATTTTAGGTTTCACTAAGATATTTGCACTAGAAAACTAAACCAAAAATACTTGTGAATATTTTGTGTTTTTGCAGTGCAGCTGAACACCAAAGCTTTGAACCAAATCAACACAAAATGAATGGTAGCTAAAGTTGTACTTAAAGCAGAGTGAGCAATATTTGTTAAGTGTATCAGTTGCCTAACCCAATATTTGGATAATTTCAAATTTAACTCAGGATCAAATTGAGCTATCAGTACAGTGCAGAAAAAAATAATGGTTATTTAACCTTTAAAATTAGGAACTAATTCATAAAATATTTTTTTTTCCTCTTTAGTTCATTGGTCTGCTGTTGTTTTTCTGTTTGGAAGTATCATCATATATCATTATTTGCATTTTTAAATTACCCGGCTTTTCTTTTTCTCTCTGCACCAAAGTTGTGCATGCAATAGATAATCGGAGCATCGAGACAATCCGCTTTTTCCGCGTGGAGCAAACGTACGCCGTGAAGACCGGGAAGTGGTACTTTGAGTTTGAGGCCCTGAGTGGAGGCGACATGAGGGTCGGCTGGGCCAGGCCGGGCTGCAGACCCGACGTGGAGCTGGGAACGGATGACCAGGCATACGTCTTTGATGGATACAGGGTAAACTGAAACAGCTGCTCATTGTTTGCAATGAAATTCAAGGAAGAAGAGATCTCTGTTAGTTTTGTTTCTCATAATGCTTTAATTTCTTCAGGGTCGACGGATGCATGCTGGTAGCCGTTACTTTGGGCATCCTTGGAAAAAGGGCGACGTGGTTGGCTGCATGATCAACATGGAGGACAAATCCATGATTTTCACTCTGAATGGAGAGCTCCTGATCACCAGCAAGGGCTCTGAGCTCGGCTTCGCTGACTTTGAAACAGAGGATGGTGAGAACTCCAGTCAGACTCTTTCAGTATTTAGTTTTAGAAATGGAAAACATAACCCAAGAACTAATTGTCCACTAACTTCTTGCCTTAATGCAGGTTTTATTCCGGTGTGTAGCCTCGGGATGTCTCAGATCGGCCATATGAACCTGGGCAAGGATGCCAGCACGTTTAAGTACTACACCATGTGTGGTCTCCAGGAGGGTTTCGAGCCTTTTGCTGTCAACATGAAGAGGGAGATAACCATGTGGTTCAGCAAGCGTTTGCCCACCTTTTTCAACGTACCCCAGGACCACATGCACATCGAGGTAGAGAACACCATCCATTATTATCCGCAGCATTCATGAGCTGCGTTTCCATTTCAAAGGTACTTTGCTAATGTTGAAAAACACAATTTTGCTATTACAGTAGTTCCATTAATTAAGATATGCAGGTGTGAATAAGCTTGTTCATGTGATAAGTGATAAAAATCATGTCTTCATTGCAGTTTGGATATGGGTAAAAAGCACTTCATCAAAGCGTGAGACTTATTTTTTCAGATGTGGCGTGTTTTTTACATAATATTTAACCCTTATCGGCCAAAAGGTGTCACCCACCACATTTTTACAAGCCACATTTGCAGTACCATAACTCTGCGATACTTTGTGCTACCTGAAAAACTTCAACTGTTTCTGAAAGGGGAGACGTTGCACTTTCCTGTCAATATTGCGTTATTATGGTACCGTATTTTCCGGACTATAAGTCACACCAGTTATAAAATGCATAATAAAGCAGGAAAAGAGTCGCATTTTTTGGGGAAATTTATTTGATAAAATCCAACACCAAGAACAGACATGTCATCTTGAAAGGCAATACAAAATAGAATAGAGGCAACAACAGGCTGAATAATTGTACGGTATGCTAACGTTACATAACAAACAACGAACTGAGAACGTGCCTGGTATGTTAAACATATTAAGAGTTATTCAGATAACTATAGCATAAATAACATGCTAACAAGTTTACCAAACCATCCGTGTCACTCCAAATCACTAAATCTTCATCTTCGGTGTCGCTTGTAAACAACTCGGCTAACTCCGGACGTAGCTTCTACCACACATTATCAACACAGGCCTAGAGCGCCCTCTGGCGGTTTAGTGTGAAAATAACATGTGATATGATATAATAATGTGTTAATAATTTCACACATAAGTCACTCCGGAGTATAAATCGCACCCCCAGCCAAACTAGGAAAAAAACTGCGACTTATAGTCCAGAAAATACTGTAATTTCACTCCCGCCGTTGCAGGGAACATGTTTTTTCATTTGGTTTAATCTGATGAAACACTCTTTTAATAGACGGTAAATTGCAAAAATAACTAGTAGATGTTGAAAGTTCTAGTTGTGCATAAATGGGCAAAAATATTTTTATTCACAGGACATTTAAAAAACTTTGTACAATTAAAATAAAACAACATTTCCAGGCGGATATTTGAAACTTAAAAAGTTAAAAACTTTCACTATATCATAAAAGATTGTGTTCCTCCATGTCCTACCTGTGGCATTATTGCTATCCAGGTCAAAAACAGCCAATAGGAGCCAGGAGTGGAGGGTCTTAGTGCTGACAATCATCCTCATGAACGTGCTGGAAAACCGCTTAACCGCTGTCATTGATGGCTATTCTAACTAGCCTGCGCATTCACACAGGCTCTGCTATCGGGAAGAAGCCGTAGCTTAGCAGAAACCAGGGGCCAGAGATTGATTGTCAGCACTAAGCCCCGCCTACTGTCTCTGATTGGTTGTTTCTAAAACGCAGAGGAGCGTTTTGCTTCACTGATTATCTGCCTTATACTGCCCTGCCATGACATAGTGTCAGTTTCAGCAAAAATATGTAAAAAAAAAAAAAAAAAGTTTTAAGTAAAATGTCAAGTTTAAGTTGACATTTTATGGTCAATGTAAACAAAACAGCAAAAATGGCCACAGATTGCTGTTGATGGACAACGCTGTCTATCCTCACTCTCTTTGGGATTTGTTTCTTAGGTTACCAGGATTGACGGGACAGTGGACAGCCCCCCATGTCTGAAGGTCACACATAAGACGTTTGGCACCCAGAACAGCAACAGCGACATGGTTTACTGCAGACTGAGCATGCCGGTAGAGTTCTACTCTGCAGACCGGCTACTGGACGAGTCACTGAAACTCAGGTAAGGCGGCTGCACTCAGATTGAGGATTTCATCCTAAGTAGAGCCTGATTTTTCCCTACAAGTAGCTAGTAAAACAATTAATGCAAGGTTACTTTTATTCACGTTTCCAATGTGGTCTGGAGAAGTATGGAGTTGGACTGAAATGTTGAATATTGAATGGAAAAACTGTTTCATTCTTCTTTCCCCTACAGTTCCTCCCATCGGTCCATCTGTATATTTATCTATCCAATTCCTTTCTTTTTATCCATTAATCTATTTAGCTTTGTTTTCCTTTATAACCATTAATTTATCGATTCATTGATTGTCTTTCTTTTTATTCATCCAACTATTTATCCATCCATTTTCTTTTCTATTAATCCTTTTATTTATCCAGACATCTGTTTCCTTTCTTTTTATTCATTTGTTTATCTTTTTATCCATTTTCTATATATCCATTTATCTGTCGTTCATTGATTTTTCTCTCTTTTCAGCCATTTGTTTATTTATCCATCCATCTGTTTCCTTTCTTACAGAAGCTGTCTGAACCCTTTTATTTAAACATGTTTGTTTGTTTTTTGTTTTTTCAGCCAACCTCCCAAAGAAGACGGAAGTATTGACTATGGAAGCATCACAACCGTAAATCGCCATTAATTCTTAAACTTACTGATAAAATATCCCTTTTTAATCTGCTTTCCCATTCCATTAAGTTGTTTTTATTTTTAAATCTGCAGTACTACCACTCGGTGAGAGTGTTTGCCGGACAGGACCCCGCCAGCGTGTGGGTGGGCTGGGTCACACCAGACTATCACTACTACAGCAAGAACTTCAGTCTCAGCAAGACGCAAACCGTCACCGTCACTCTGGGAGACGAGCGGGGCCGGGTTCACGAGAGGCAAGCTGCTGGTTTTTAAATATCTGCAGTTTGTAGGAAGTCTGGGAATAAACAACGTTCAGAACTCCTCAGTGTGTTTCAGAGGATATTCTCTTCCTCTGACCAGACCTAGAAACTGAAGTAAAATTAAAGAATTATGGGAAATACAGCAGTTTCGTCTAGAACGGATGTCAAACTTAAGGCCCGTGGGCCAAATCCGGCACGCCGTAGCTTTTAATGTGGCCCTCTAGATTCTAGACTAAACACTTAGTGTGCTTAAATATTATATTATCTATCAAATCAATTCAGTTTTTATCTGTTTTCTGTCAAATTATGTCAATCGGTTCCTCCAGTTTCTTGAGAATTATGATGGAAATTCATGCAAAATCAAGAAATTGCAGCAAAAACTGGGAGTTTATTGCAGATTTTTCTCAAAAATTGTCAAAAACCTTCTTACTTGTCCTAAACAGCTGCCTCAGCTTTAATTGATGCCAGATTATAGAGCATCATCTACACAGTAATAAAAAAAAGTCACACATACGGTTGTAAATAAGCGCAAATATTTCCACACTAGTAACACAGACACTTTGATTTTTATTGTAAAAAATTACAAAAAGAATCAGACAATCCTGGAGGGACTGAAAAGATGTTCAGTAATATGTAGTTTTAAGAATTAATTGATATTTTAGCAGTTTGTGAACAGGTTTTATCAATCAATTCTGGCACAGCTGACCCTTTAAGAGCATTCGTGATCTGGATTTGACCCAAAATGAAAAGGAGTTTGACATCCCTGATCTAGAATGTTCCATTATTAGATGGTTATATTATTGTATTGATGTGCAGCTAAATCTACTCGTATAGAAATAGTTTCTGCAAGCAGTTTTTCAGCATGAATGTATATAATCATATTTTTCCTCTTATCTTAAGGTGTTCAGTTTTTCAAAGCAACTACATATTCCAGAAATCATTGAGTAGCTTAAAATATATAGTTTTATCTTTCAAACAACAGAGAAGTTATTGAAGTTACATGACCCTTATTATAGAAAGGTATTAATTGCTTTATCTAGTTCAGCATTGAAACCCAAAGCCTTAATTTGGCCTGGGATGGTTGTTTTTTATTCTGCAAAACACAAATGCAATCTGAGTGATTGGGAATGTGTTTTGCAGAGGTTTCAAAGTTTCTGAACTCTTCCTGTTGTTCCTCTTGCTGCAGCATTCAGAGGAGCAACTGCTACATGGTGTGTGCAGCAGATGCACTCGGCCCGTCTTCCTCCAGCCGCTCAAACACCGACCTGGAAATCGGCTGTCTGGTCGATTTGGCCACCGGCCTCGTCTCCTTCACTGCCAACGGCAAAGAACTGCCTACAGCGTATCAGGTTAATAAGACTCTATCGTCCTAAAAACGGGGATGCCACAGGGAATACGCTTCAGTTTGAGGCTTATTTATGCCAGGACATCCATTCACTACACCCTGAAGGCAAAACAGAAATAAGTTGGGATATATATCCATTTTTTATCTGTTTTGTTTTTCAGTGGATGGCAAAATCTCTGCAGCATAAATTTTAAAAGTTTTTCCAAAGTTGTTTTGGTAAATAATGAAATGATTAAACATTAAAAGTAAATTTTGAATCTTTCCTTGATTAAATTGATAAAAACTCCCTCTTTTTCTGTCTTTTTTGTCAAAAACAATATAGTTTGATCCAGTTCAAAATAAGCAAATCTTTTGCAAAAACATCTCGATATATATATATTAATTAATTTAATTTAATTTAGAATTTTATATTTCATTTATAGGCCTTGAATTTCAGGAATTATATACCAAGTAGCACTCGTAATCTGTCTGTCGGATTGTTTTTGGTTGCTAAATATAACATTTTTTAGTATTGTAAATGCTTTAAAAAGTAAAAATCTCAGTTTTTGATTTTGCCTGTAGCATTTATTAATAATCTTTTCTACTGGATCTCAGAATCATTTAGATTATTGTTGCTCTTCCACATGTCAGAGATGCTTTGCTGTTTGAATATTTTGAGGAATAAATTTGAAAAATCTTCTCTCCATTTAGTGATGCATGTCATTACTTGTGGTTTGTTTGTTTCCAGGTGGAGCCAAACACCAAGCTGTTCCCGGCTGTGTTTTGCTGCCCCACCAGTTCCAACCTCTTCCAGTTTGAATTTGTCAAAATAAAGGTTTGCCTCAATTTGCTTCCATTAAACATTAGATTTCATATGCAAGAGTGTGTTTTAGAAGGCAGCGTTAAAACATGTTAGAGCTAAACATTCACGTTAATCTTTCTGAAGGAACCAAAGATAGTTTCCTTTGCCTTCCCTGTCGTATGCCAGGATGCCATGCCGCTGTCGTCGGCCATGTTCAGAAGCGAGCAGCGTAACCCGGTTCCACAGTGTCCGCCGCGTCTAGATGTGCAAACCATCGTGGCCGTGCTTTGGAGCCGGATGCCAAACACCTTCCTGAATGTGGAGACGGCTAGGGTCAGCGAGCGGCACGGCTGGGTGGTGCAGTGTCTGGAACCTCTGCAGATGATGGCCGTGCACATACCTGAAGAGAACAGGTAGCATATAAAAGACTGGTGGGTAGATCTCATCTGATTGAATGTATTTCTCAGGGAAGTTTTGAATCGTCAGGTTTTTTTGTCTTTCAGAAGTTTACATGCAGCCGTTGCAGAAAATAATGGGGTTTACTCACATTTGAGCTGCTTTTCTTTTGGAGTTGGGAAAAAATTTAAAGTTTTGATAGGAATAATGTCCAGATAAATCTCAGCAAGTTGAAGAGGTACCATTTCTGGAAGTCATCGACAAGCTTGTTGTTATAATTTGATCTGGATATTTGACCATTCTTCCTAACCAAATTTGCAGTACCATAATTCTGTGATACATTGTGCAATCTGAAAAACTCCAACAGTTTCTGAAAGGGGAGACGTTGCACTTTCCAGCCAATATTGGGTTATTACGGTAATTTTACTCCCGTCGTAGCACAGACCATGTCTTTTCTTGGTTTAATCTGATAAAACACTCTTTTAGTAGACGGTAAATTGCGAAAATAACTGTAGATATTGGAAGTTCCAGTTGTTATGGATAAATAAACAAATATATTTACTCAGGACATTTAAAGAACTACGTAGAATTAAAATAGGCAAAAAATAATAATAGTTCAAACATCTAGCAATGTTTCTTTGACATCCATTTTCACTTCAAGATGGGAATTGTGACACTGTGGCCATCTCTCCCAAAGTAAAGAAAGAGCGGCGTATCAATTTTTCACATGGCTGCTCTCCACCTTGTACGCTGCTGGGCTTTATTTTAACTATTGAAACAAATGTGCACATATACCCTCCGGTTCGCGGTGTCCCCTCTTATATCGTATAAATAATCATGCAAGAGTTATTATTTTAGCCCAGCCTGCAGCTGAGGAGCACAATGACACTCAGATTAAATTTACCTTGCATTGAATCGAGGTTTTATCAGGAACTGCACAGTGGGACTTACAGTAATCCAAGTGAGATTTAGTGAAAAACATGGATTATACATCCTTTGATTAAGTATTTAAACACCTTTAAATTTTTCACTCTGTTTCATTGTAGCCATTAGCTAAAATCAAAAAAGTTCATATTATTTCTCATGAATGTACAATCAGGATATCATGTTCCCAGAAAAAAACAAATTTAGAAATTTTACACATTTATTAAAAGAGAAAAACTGGAATTTAACATATTTTACTGAATATATGACCTGATTTCAGGGAGGAACCTCAGCTGGAAAAAGCACCAGTTTAAAGCCAAAAGTGAAATGAATGACTTAAAGTTGCATTGTTGAAATGGATTAAGGAATTGCTTTGTTCAAATAAAAGATTTTTGTATTTAGTTCTGCTAAAATACAAAAATGTTTTATAACATTTTACATTTATAAAAATTTTAAATTTTTATAACATTTTATATTTTATAAAAATGTGACATTTCTAAAACGTAAATAAAATTGATCAAACTTAAAATGTTTTTTTTTTTTAATTTAAAGCAAAAACATTTTTATTTTAAATAAAAAATATTTTTATTTTTTAGCTGAGCTAAAAAAATATCTTACAGCAAATCTAAAAAAAATAAAAAGATTACAAAAGATAAACAAATCTTATCTTATAAGGTTTTTGTAAGATAACAAAATCTTTTTTGTAAGATTTTATTATCTCACAAAACAAAATTCTGTTTTTAAGATGATTTTGTCATAATTACCTAAAACAGCAGGTGCATTTGAATGTCTGCAGAACAGTGAAACCCCAAATTAGTTGTTTTTTTAAAATAGACCCCAACCAGGATGAACCCGAGAGGTCAAAAGAGAGACAGATGGTGAAAATTAATCAATGAATTGACTAAAAAGCTGATATATTTCTGCGTTCTCCAGGTGTTTGGACATCATGGAGTTATCAGAGCATGAAGACCTGAGGAAGTTTCACTCCCACACTCTGAAGTTGTACTGCGCCCTCTGTGCTCTGGGAAACACGCGTGTGGCTCACGCCCTCTGCAGCCACTTGGACCAATCACAGCTTCTCTACACCATCGACAACCAGTACCTATCGGGCATGCTCAGAGAAGGCTTCTACGACGTCCTCATCAGGTGGGCAATTTATTTATTTACTTTAAAGGTTTTGTTGGCTCTAATCGCCTTACTGACAGAAAAATCGAACCTGAGGACTAAGGCCTCCATATGTGTGTTGTGCTTTGCCCCTGCGCCACCATAGCAACCCTTCTTTTTTTATTTTATCCTTTCTCTTTTAGGTGATTATAAAAAATAAAACCTGCCTCATGGTTTTGTCTCAGCAAAGGATAGAGAAAAAATTATCCTGATGTATGGCTATTTCAGTGTCAGCTTTAGTGTCAATAAGTGCTAACATGATGAAGTGGTAAACACAATCAACATCACAATTACTCAGTAAATCAAATTAATGTAGGAGATATATTTATGTATCCAGCTCACATCTCTTTCTTTTATGAATCCATCTCTGCCTTCAGTTTCCCTCAGTTCTGTGTATTTTGTCTCTAATGAGCCGAGCTTTCCTGTAGCTTTTGAAGTGATCCCACGTTATGTTCACCATTTTCCTGAGGCTCTTTTGAAGTTTTTTCTTTGATTCTTGGGGTAATTTCACACTCACTTTCACAATATTATCGGACCATTTTCAGAGAAATGTCTGTCATTTAAGCCACTTAACTGTGACTTATGGCTCATTCAGGCTGAGGCTCCCAAACTCAATGGCATAACAGAGGAGTTGGCTAAAAAATTAGCTTTTTTTGGCAATTTGTTCATAGCAGCATGTTCCAAAGATACGGTTTGATTCACTTTTTATTTCTTTTCATTTTTCTACCATGACACACAAAGAAGCAGAGTGTTAAAGGCACTTCAGGGTGCAAGCGTTTGAAAAAAAAATTTTAATTCCAAATGACCAAAACCTAGAAAGTTTGAGTCCAATTTAAATATAGAAGATAGTGACCTATTATGCATCAATGTACAGCTTGATTTGGGTAAAAAAAAAAAAAAGGTTTATTACAGTTTTTACACCAAATCATTCTTAGATAATGACATTTTAGTGTTCAGTTTTTCTTACTTTGAGTTCCTTTCAGATTGAGCTGTTTTAAGCCTTTAAATTTAAATAAGCTGCTGCTGGCCACGCCCCCAATTCAATGTTTACACTCACACATGAAAACGTCTGCAAACAGGCGTGCAATTATCTAACTGTATAGCTTTGAAGAGCAGAAGTGGAGCCTCCTGCACAACCAACAAGAATGCAGCAAGTGGTTTCTGAACTGCAAGTCAACAACAAAACCCTTACCTTTTCCAGTAACCATTGTACAGCTCAGACAGCAGTAAAATTAGCTGACCAAACCTGCTGGAACTCAGCTTCAGTTGCTAAGCTGAGCAACGGAGCTCATTTTCCAGGCACAAAAAGACATTAACTTATTGTTTTTTAAGCCCTTGGGTTGTTTTAGAAGCAGTGGAGACCAAAAAGGAAGCGTACAAATGTGCAAAATATGAATTTTGCATCACAGGTCACTTTAAAAAAGGTTGTGTTTCAGTACATACTGAATTTGATCTGATTTCATCTTCATATAAATTCATAGCTGCATGTTTTATCTAGTCTACAAAAGGTATCCTACTAGTTACATTGGATTAATTATGATGACCTAAAATCTTTAAAATCACCACTGCTTTTTTTTTTCATCCAGCATTCATCTTGAGACGGCGAAAGAGGCACGGCTAATGATGAACAACGAATTCATTATCCCTGTGACGGATGAGACCCGGTCCATCAAGCTGTTCCCGGATGAATCCAAGCGGCATTCTCTTCCCGGAGTCGGCCTGAGCACTTCCCTCAAACCCCGGGTAAACTTCTCCCCGGTCAGCATCATTAGCACCAAACGCCACCAGCTCCTCTACAGCCCTCAGATCCCCCTGGGCATCTTGAAGGAGAAAGCCATCAGCATGCTGACGGAGGCCGTGCAGGGAGGAGGCCCCCACATCCGAGACCCGGTAGGCGGGAGCCTAGAGTACCAGTTCGTTCCCATCCTGAAGCTCATCGGGACGCTGCTCATCATGGGAGTCCTGACCAGCGACGAGGTGAGGCTGATTCTCCTCCTCATCGAGCCCAACGTGTTTGGGGAGGCCAAGGAGGGCGAAGAAGGAAGTGGGGGCGAGGTGGTGGTGGCGGGAGAGAAAGAGGAGGTGAGCAAGAACGAGGAGAAGGCTGTGGAGGCGGGAGAGGAGGAGACCAAGGAGAGCAAACCGGCCGCCAAAGGTCTGCTGGAGAAGTCCCTGCCGGAGTCTGTCAAACACCAGGTGACGCAATATTTAATTTCAGTGAAAAAATGCTAAATGCTAGGGGACCTGTTATACATCTATTTGGCTATTACTGCTTCTAAAAACAGTTCAAGTGTTTTAAAAAAATAATCCAGTTGATTTTTTTTTAGCCGTGAGTTAATGATTTTTGCTCTATTTCAAAAATCTTCCGAATGACAGAAAATTCACCTAAATTAGCAACCCTAGTGGAGCTCTGGCTGTTACCTGGCAACCACCACGGAATTCCGCCCGTTACCGAGCAACCCAAGCTTAGCTCCAGCATGTTTGGTCAGCTGGTTTTACCACTGTACAATGGCTGCTGGAAAAGACAAGTGTTCTGTGTGCCACAAAGCTCATTTGGGGGGCATAGGCAGCAGCAACATATCTAGATTTTAAGTGACAGAACCCCTAAAACAGTTCTAAACTATTTCCTTTTTATCTAAGAATAATTTTGTACAAAAAATTTAATGAACATGTTCTGTTTAGCCTATAGACCTGTCCTAGCCTTTAAGATCTAATTAAGTCAAAACTACTTTTATAGCATCAGATAAAGATAAAAAAAGGTTCTTTATCTGATGAGATTTCTGCTGTTTCCAGATGTGCGAGCTGCTGCACTACTTCTGCGACTGCGAGCTGCAGCACCGCATCGAGGCCATCGTCTCCTTCTCCGACCGCTTCGTTTCCAAACTGCAGTACAACCAGAAGTTTCGCTACAACGAGCTGATGCAGGCTTTCAACATGTCCGCCGCCGTCACGGCCAAGAAGACCAAGGAGTTTCGCTCGCCGCCACATGAACAGGTGCCGCACTTTAATGGCTTTACGCATGAAAAATTATTAGCTTATTATTAAAATCAAAAAAGAGACGGACAGATTTTTATTTCATTACTAGTGGAGCTTTAGAGTAATAGTTAATTTTGACAGATATTCTCTCATTAATAGCAGTTGAAGGTCAATATGTGAGTGTAATATTAGAGTTTTTTTGTTTTTTTTTTTAAAGAAACATCGACCTTTATTCTTATACATGTTTGTCTTGAGTCTCATAATTCTGAGTGTTTTTTACTCTGCATACCAAATTGTGCAAATTAGTGGGAAAAATGTGAACTTTAGGTGCTGGATCGCCTGGTAAATCATTAAATTACCTGATTCCTTCGTCCTTTCAACTCTTCCTGTTAAATTTTATTCCCATCAGAGAAAAACCCATTAAAAACCCATCAGTCAGAGCCTTTCACAGATGGTTTTGTAGTCCTCAAAATGCTTTCGGTTTCCATCGTCTCCTAACTTTATTTCGAGTTGGAATACCCAAAGGGCAGGTTGGACCGCATGTGAAGATAAATTGAATCGGCTGTGCGGTGGAGCCCAACATCTGGCATTTAAGAGCAGAAAAATATGAAATGATGTTCCTTAAAGTGTTTTATGTTTTCAATTTAAAGTTTGAAGGTCGTTATGTGTTGTGGAAGACTTTAAGCACATTATATAAGTCTGACGCTGATGGAAATATAGATAAAACTATAATTTTTAAGGAAGAATGTATTAATGTTTAATAGTAAGTAGAAATCTTTATGAAGCTTTTTTGTGTTCACTTTGTTCTTAAATGGAAAGGTTGGATTTACTTAACACTGGTTTTTGATTCATAATCATTATTTATTCACATTAAGGTGTTCAGATACATTTTCTTAATCTAAGCTCAGATCTGCTATTATTTTTTCTTTATTCCTCATGTTTTTCTCCAGTTCTAGTTGTTTTAAAATCCAAGTCATTGGGAGACATTTTATGCAAGTAATTAATTATTCAGGTGACTGTATCTCAGATAATTTGATCGCCACTCTTATTCCTGGTTTAAATTTATTTTTCATCGATTAAATCTCTATACAAGCATCTTATTTGTTTATTTCATCCTAATTAACTCTTATTCTCTCAATTTTCCCTCGACTTATTGTTCCTCTAACCTTGTGTAGCTCATCTTGTTTCTTTCAGATCAATATTCTGCTGAACTTCAGTGCAGGGGAGGACTGCCCTTGTCCCGAGGAGATCCAGGATGAGCTCACATCTTTCCATGAAGAATTACGGCTGCACTGTGGTAGAGTTCAGCTGCTGATTATAGTTAGACAATCATGACTAAACCGGGGTTATAAAGTTTCTGCTCTCAGTCCATCACAGCTGCAACTATCATGTAATTTTTTTTTTTACAACAAAAGACAACTTATAGACATCTATGCTATGTATTTTTTTTTTATAACTGCCATTTTATTTCTATTTTTAGGATTTAGCATAAAGGCCATTTTTTAATCAGTGGTATGGAAAATGATTTGCAACCTAATGACGAAAAAGAAAAACTGATTGAAAATCACATTGCTGTTACTTTTAGCATTATTCTTTGAGGAAATTTACTACAGATACAGAAGAAAAACCTGCTAGGCTGCATTTGTTATTTATTTAAATATCGTAAGTACTGTTTTTGCTGCAATGTGCAAGTTTCACTTTAACCATCAATATGTTTTTCAAAATCAGGCTGTAAGATCAACACATTATAATTAAATCAATGCAGTCAATAAACGTGACTCATTCTTGTTAGATAACAGAAAATAATGAGAATGAGCAAACATTTTTCCTACAAAAAACATTTTAAATGAAGCTGTTAAGAGCCACAGCTTGCAAACTTCTGGACTAAATCGTATTTTCACATGAAATGTAAATGTCTTTATTTTATTTTAAAAACTTGACGGGGATGATTTACGCCCTGATTTAGCAGCAGCTTTGTTGTAAATGTAATTTCCCTGCTTGAGCAGTTGAGCAATCGCATTAAAACTCAAAGGAAGGCGTTTGCCTTGGCAGGAATCCCCGTGGAGGAGGAGGAGGGAGAGCAGGACACATCGATTAAAGGTCGGCTCCTGGCTCTGCTCTACAAGATCAAGGGCCCCCCTCAGAAGACAGAAGAGGAGCCCACAGAGACAGAACAGGCCGCCCCGAGTAAGCGAATAACACACTGATGAGGAAAATGTTCTGGTGATCCGACAGCTGTCATTTCTGGGAGCTCTACAAATTACAAGGGTGATTCTTTCCCCTTCCTTTACACTGGAAAGAGGAAAAAGATTTGTAAAACCCTGACCAGTTTCATGTTAGAAAAAGAACCAAATCATCCCCCAGGATGTTCCTGCGTCATTAAAGTAAATGTTTAAAAATTTATTCAGCTTCGCATCAAGCGACTTCAGTTCAAGATCAAATCAAAGTCTGCTTTGATTCTAAAATAATATTCTGAGAAATCTGGTAAACTGAGGAGATTTCTTTATTCCCGTTTATATTCAGATACTTGTTGGTATCTGATGCTTCAGTTCAGGCTGGGATCAGTGGTTTTTACACTTGCTTCCTTTTGCTGAATGTGTGGCTTTGTCCAGGTTCATATAATAGAAAGACTAATCTGCAGAGTCTGTAAGACTTGAGGCTATAAATTTTAATGCTTTGCTCCTTTCTCGCCCAGCTCGCTTGCATCATTGAAGAGCTACATAAAGGTGACAAATGTAACAGAGATAATTCTGAAACACAATTTAGTGTTTAGGCCCCTATTTTATCTGCAAACTGAGAATTGAGTTGAGTTTGAAAAACATTTTGTTAGTGATTTAGTTTATCAGGTTAATAGGTTTGTTGAACTTTGCTCCAGAGATGAAGTTGTAATACAGCATAATGCTAGTGTGAGTTTAAAGCTTTCAGGGCTTTTGTAATAGAGGAAAAGCAGCAAGCGTGGGTTATTTTGTGTTTAAACTCTCTTGTTAAAAGTGTATTAGGGGTAGATGACACAGAGCAGCTGCGAAGCTGTCAGAGTTTCACCTTCAGGGCGTTCGGCTCCCTGCCTCGTCCCTCATTAGGATTCTGCTGGAATACAACCCTTTGTTTGCTACAGATGTTGTGTTCTGAAACTCTCAAAGTTCAGCAAGGCCTTTGGTGTGCCAATGTTATCACAGAGAGTTGTACAACATTTATCTAAGAATAGTGAAGAGGCTACTTCTGGTTTGTGAGATTAGCCGGAATGCTATCATTTCTGCGGTGGGTTTTAAAGTGAATAAAGTAGCCAAATTATATCTTAAGGTTTTATTTGAACACTTCTGGAAGTATATTTAAAGTTTAATTTCAAATGTGAAATGAAATATATTTGAATATTTTTTATTTTTTGTTGTTTTGGATGGAAAATATCAACTTTCTTGCAGTGCTTTGAAAAACCTTTCTAGTTCTGTTCAATTTACAGAAATTCAGAAATGTTTGCATTTCTTTCTAGAAAATTTCCGAGTTTGATCTAAAAAAGTAAGTTTTTTTCCAGCAAGGTTTTGACTTTTTTTTTTTTTTTTCCTAGACAATTTCTGAATTTAATCAGAGAATTAAAGTTTTTTCTAGCAAATTTTTGACTTTTAAATATCAAAAGTTTTTATGTTTTTTTCTAGAAAATTTCTGGGATTAATCCAAGATTTTAAGTTTTTTCTAGTAAATATTAAACTTTTTGTAAATATTGAAATGTTTTTTTTCTCAACATATTCTGAGATTAATCCAAGAATTCTTTCTATCAAATTTCCAACTTTTAAAACTCAGAAATTTTCGTCTTTTTTCTGTTTATAACATCCCTCATGCGCCGTCGTAGTTTGGCTCATTCTTATTGAGCAACACTATTATATAAAGGACATCGTACCTGCAGTCAGACATGGCGGTGGTAGCGTGATACACAAGTAGCTGAAGAAAGATCCTAATCACACCAGGAAGTCTGTTACTGAAAGGCTCCAAAACAAAATGAAGGTTTTTCTTAGTGGTGCAGTCACAAATTGACTTTAAACCCATCATTCATGTTTAAAAGCCTTTCAGTGCGGCTGAATTGATGGAGATTGATGCGTTTTCCTTCCTCCGTCAGCCAACCTGAAGGAGCTGATTTCTCAGACTATCACCAGCTGGGCCCAGGAGTCTCACATCCAGAACCCGGAGCTGGTCAGAGTCATGTTCAGCCTGCTAAGGAGGCAGTACGACGGCATCGGCGAACTGCTGCGGGCCATGAAGAAGTCGTACACCATCAGCGCCGCCTCGGTGCAGGATGGCATCAACCTGCTGGCTTCTCTGGGTCAAATCAGGTCGCTGCTTTCTGTGCGCATGGGCAAGGAGGAGGAAAAGCTCATGATTGATGGACTCGGGTAGGAGAACAGAAGGTACTGGAGATGAACGGTGATGTAAAGCGCATAGATTTATTTTATTTTTGTGGTTACAGGGACATCATGAACAACAAGGTTTTCTACCAGCATCCCAATCTGATGAGAGTTTTGGGAATGCATGAGACGGTCATGGAGGTCATGGTCAATGTCCTGGGTGGAGACAAGTCCCAGGTAAAACATGAAGGCACACACGCACCCACGCACACACAGTTGTGTTTTCATCACTTGTGGGGACTTCACATTGACTTCCGTTAATTTCTGCAGCCAAATCCTTACCATAATCCTAACCCTACCCATCACATACCTAATCCTTACCTTAACCAACCATCACATACCTAACCTCTAACCCAAAAACAACAATTTCCCTCATGGGGACCAAGAAAATGTCCCAACAAGGAGCAATGGTCCCCATGACCCCACATTGTAGACAGAAATAGGTTCCCATAAGGATATAAAAACCTGGTATGTGCGCGCGCGCGCACAGACACACACGCACACATACACACACACGCAGTTTAAACTAGATATTTACATTCACCGAATGACACTGGATTAGGGATGAATTATCCAAATTAAAACTGGACAAAATCAGGTGTGTAATCAGTGGCTCAGAAAAGAAATTTTCTTTTCTGTAATGTACCCTCACCGCAGGTTCAGGAAAAGATGATTTCTATGGTGGTTGATCTAGTATTGTATATTGTTTTGCACTCTTCAATTTTCTTTTTCTCATTGGTATCTCTTGTATGCTTTCATATTTGTAATAAACATCTTTCAGTAAATATATTAAACACTACATACACTAAATGAAAAGACAAACACATTTTTTTCTCACTATCTGAAGTGAAATCAACCAAACTTTTCTTGTTTTATCTTAGCTAGAATTACCAAAATTATTTCTATTTGCTAAATGCTGTAAAACATAGTGACATCTTTTCTCACTATGTTTTATGGTAATGAAACATAGTTGATTTATTGATTTAGCGCTTACTGCAGCAAACATATTTCCTTTGTGTGGCATTTCTACATTTTTAAAAATATATTTCCTAAAGTGGGATGTTTTCTGTACAGAAAAGAAATTAAATTAAAGAAAGATAAATATTTGAAAACTTTTTACTCTGGTTATTGTAGACGGTGCTATTTAATATATTTTAATTATTTGGTCATAGCATCTCCTATAAAATAAGGTATTGTCGTGAAATAAGAGCGAAGGCTAAATTTAAATTCATATTAGGTTGTAGTTAAAACAAATTTTATCCTAACACGCAAAAGGAGCCTACAGTAACAGCCTAACACCCCAAAAACCACAGGAGTAACGGAGACGGCGCGGGGAGTCGACCCGGCATGAGAGCGGCTTCTGAAAGCCTGCTGACAGAAGCTGGAGGAGCCAGCTGGGATTACATGCCAGAACCAAACGGGGGTTGAGCCTCAGCCTGACAGACAGACAGACCTCCGGGAAGCTCTAAGACCCGATGACTGACGCTGACGATCGGATCAGTCAGAGACAAATTCCAGTCCGCCACTCAATACGCCTCTCAGTGTGTCCATATAAAGCTCCAGGGGGTTGTAATATGTATTTTATGACCCTCTAGGTTGCATCATTAATTAGCTTTTATTTATACATTGAGGTTCTTTATGGTTGATAATAAAAGAATAACATTTTAATAGCTAGACAGGCTTTATGACAGATGGACATTCAAAGAAGTTGCTTTAGACGTCAAGATCTGCTCATGACTTAAGTTGGATTTGAAGTGATTGAAAGTTATGCTGCTGCCTGATGAGATTTTCTTTAAAATATTAGTTTACTTGCATTTTTCACCATTTGTCAATACTTTAAGGTAATTCTAACTCAACTCTGGGATCAATTAACTGATTGATATGCAAAAAAGTTACTCTTTGTATCTTCCAGATGTGTTAAAGTGAAGCTAAAACCATATGTCTCTGTTTTCTACAGGAGATTGCCTTTCCCAAGATGGTGGCCAGCTGCTGTCGATTTCTGTGCTATTTCTGCCGCATCAGCCGCCAGAACCAGAAGGCCATGTTTGACCACCTGAGCTATCTGCTGGAGAACAGCAGCGTTGGCTTGGGTAAGGCAGCGGTGTCAAACTCTTTTTCATGTTGGGCCAAATCAAGATCATCAATGCTCTTAAAGGGCCGGTTGTGCCAGAATGTATTGATAAAACCTGTTCACAAACTGTTAAACTATCAATGAATCGGCAGCGATCGGCCTCCTGGATGATCGGGATTGGACTCGGCATCAAAAAATCTGATTGGAGCATCCCTAGTAAATACCACTCTCCATTTCAAAATGCAAATTAATTACAGCATTTTTGCTTGTTTGCTACTCCTGTAAGATTATAATCAAGCATTTTGGTCTAGTTCCTAGAGTAGATGTCTTAGTTTTGTCTTATTTCAAGAGTACTAACTTAAAAGTAGCTCTTCAGAAAGGTATAGGACCTTGTTTAAAGTCAACAATTCCTTAATACTGATTAATATTCCTAAGTATTGGTTCCACTAACATGAGGAAATAATATGACAATATTTCCTCATATTATAAGTGAGGAAATGTCTCACTTACAAAAGATATTTAATCAATATTAAGGAGTTATTGACTTAAAACAAACTCCTTTATCTTGCTAAAAAGTTGATTTTAAGCTAATTTTGTCTTATTTCAAGTGCAGTAAGATATTTCTCTAGAAACTAGACTAAAAATACTTGGTAAGATTTTGTGTTTTTGCAGTATGAGCTAATAATAGTAGGTTCTGTACCTGCATAATGAGGCCTACGAATGATGAAGTATCTGGTTTTGACATGTTAGTAAACTCTGCTTAGGGCCCCAAATGGCTTGGGGCCACATTCTGAAAATTAACACTGTGCTGTTTTGTAATTTCTGGAACCGACTGATAATCAGATCTGACTGCTATTTTAAGGTTGTTGTTAGTAAAACTGCAGAAATCTGGAAAAGTAAGGAATTCAAAATAAAATCAGGAATTTACTGATGCCACGTGTTTTTGTTTTAAAATGCCAGGTTGTTTTAAAGCGTTTTCAGCCAATCAGTGTTAAAACTCAGTCATAAACAGGCTGTGTTTCCAAATGTAGCCAACATATCAGGTTAAGAGGAAGGCAGATGGTGGCGAAACGGTGAGACACGCAGGGTGGGACTGATGGTTGCACACAACAGTTGTTGTCCAACATAACACATTAGATCAGAGGTTCCCAAAGTCATACATGTTTTAGATGTCCCCCTGACTCAAATGATTAGTTCACCACTGGAGAACCTAAAGACATGTTGAGGAGGAGGTTAATTAGTCATTTGAATCAACTTGGCGCACACAGACCCTTAAGGACTGAAGCTGGGCACTCCCTGCTTTAGATGTTTGCCAAGTCTCTTTAAAAGCATAATTTGATCTGGACCTCTGGAGAAACTACTTGGAGGGCATCGTCTGTATAATGTCCTTTTGACTTTCAAAATAAGATCATGTAACAATAGGAGAAAGAGACAAAAACTGGATGACAAAAGTTTTCACTGGTCCCAACCAGCCAGTTTTGTTCACAAAGACTTCATAATTTATTTAATTTTATTTTTTCTGTTGTTTTATACATTTTGAATCTTTAAAATGTCCTCCACTTCCAGTGTTAAATGCGCATTAGAATTTAAATGTAATTGATCTTTGATTATGTATTTTTTGTATGAGCTGAAAATGGTCTTTGAAAAAACCAATATTATCATTTATCGCAATAACATCTGCGATAATTTTATTGTCCAGCAAAATTTATCGTGACAAATCATTAAAAATTTATAATTTTTTTTACCCGAATGGCAGATTGATTAGTTTGCTCTTGTGAAAACACTTTTTTTTCCTTATGTTTTCATAAGCTAATTAAGCTAACTAGAACGCTCTAATTTGAATGTTGGCCTTTTAATGTTTTTAAATTAAAATTCAGATGTTTAGTTCTGCAAAACTGTTAGGCTAAGTGTATGCCAAAGTTCAAGACTTTAAATGTTTGTATTATAAGAAAAGGTGATAAATTCTCAATTTACTGTCCACTGTTAACATTATTAAATTAAATTATTAAATTAGAGCAGCAATAGAAAAGAAACAAAATATATTGTGGAAGTTTATTGGTACAAATGGAATAAATGTATTTAAGGGAAAGCATTTGGCACGGCTAACCACTCTTTATTACTCTTAAATTACATAAAAATGGGAGAAAAGGGCCATTTTACTATTGGTTAAGTAATTATTTGACAAATAGGAAACAGTTCGTACAATTACAAAATAAAAAACCAGATCTTTAAGTGAAGATTAATTGTGGAGTCCCCCAGGGTTCAGTGCTAGGACCAAAGATTTTTATATTATATTTTAAGAACATTTATGAAATATCAAATATGGTTGTTTTTTTGTTTTTTTCCTTTTACTGATTATATATCTATCTATCTATCTATATATATATCTATATATATATATAGATATATATATAACTTTTACTTTGTAAAATGTCTAAACTTGAGAGGTTTACAGAAAAATTGCAATAAAACCAAATTTACGATTTTTGGTAGGAGAAAAATAGATGATTCTATGAAATTATTATAAACTTAACTGAAAATCTCATGTAAAATAAAGAACACAAAAACCTTGGTGAAGTATTTAATTTTTAAATAAAGTAAAAAAACAAAAAAAACCAACAACCCATGCGTAGGTGACATGTATGGCTAAAAATAGGATGAGTTATTCTCTTGGCTGGTTCATAGCTGTGACCGCAGTGCAGCTAAGTGGTTGTGACTGTTCTCTTAAAGTATAAATATTTTACTTTCTCCTTCTTGCTCCTGTGGGTAATTTAACCTGTCATGATCTGACAGCTGCATTTATTTTGAGGTTAAATAACACACTGGTGGTTATTTAACCTCCAGTGTGTTAAATAAATAATAATGCACCTGTGGTTCAATTGTAAATAATTTGAAGACCATGTATCATTTTACACAAAAAGAAAGTTTTGAGCACCTTTTCAAGGCTTTGCAGTAACAACAAAAGCATCGAATCCGATGTGATATGTTACCACCTTTTATTGTTTCATTTGAAATTAAGTTTTTTGTTTGTGTTTAGCGTCTGAAGCGATGCGAGGCTCCACTCCTCTGGATGTTGCAGCATCTTCAGTGATGGACAACAACGGTCTGGCTTTGGCTCTGGAGGAACCTGACCTAGAAAAGGTTTGGCAAACCTGGAAAATCTCTGTCTAAATAACTAAACATGCCAGGTTAGCCTCAATTTATCAGTCTGTCATAAGATTTGGAATAATAAGTGAAAAGGACACACTTACAGGTGCATTTCAATAAATTACAACAAATCTTAACCAATGGAGTTTTATTAAAGTGATGTTGATTAGTGAAATCATTCATTTCTTTAACTTGCTGATAAAAAATGAAGAGCCCACTGCACAGAATCCCATTGAAAACATCCAGCTTATTTCACCAAGTATTGATTTCTGAACTCTTCCTGAGTTAAAACATCAGAATGGTTGTTTCTAAATTAATTTGAACTCGTTTTCTTTGCATTATTGGAGCTCTGAAAGCACTGCATTTCTCATTGTCTGCAAATAAATACTACATTTTTGCTTGCAATTTCAACGACATGTCAGTAGTTCATAGAATAAAAGAACAATAAATATAAACCTATAAAAAGTCAAATGAGAGTTGTAGTGATAGGTCATACTAATTTGTACTTATATAAATTTATATATATATATAGAAAAAAAATCTTTTTGAGGCTGCACAGTTTGAATTTCAAATAATAAATGAATAATAAATGTGCTTGTTTGTCACGTCTCAATACCTTGAAGCTCTCCAAAAACATCTATGATCTTGGTGAACCAAACCAAGCTGCTATATTTTATTTTTGCTGACTGTTTTTAAATTGCATAATACAAACAATCGGGTTTTTGATAGCATAATTCAGTTCGCTCTAGTTTCGTTTTGCCTAAAAATACATAAATATGTAAAATGCTTCAGTTAATGAAATGAATCAGCACAAAAAAAATTATTGGTTCAGGACAAATACTTTTATTTTGGATGTAATTTTGGGATTAGAAACACACAAGTTAATATTTTCACACATTTAGTTGTTGTAAAATGACTCTTACCCAGATGTGTGTGTGTGTGTGTGTTCAGGTGGTGACATACCTGGCAGGATGCGGCCTGCAGAGCTGTGCCATACTGGTTGCCAAGGGTTACCCGGACCTGGGCTGGAACCCCATAGAGGGAGAGCGTTACCTCTCATTCCTGAGATTTGTCGTCTTCTGCAATGGTACGTCAGTCTACTTTCATATCAAATATTCCCTCAGAGATAATCTTTCACTGAATTAAATAGTGTAGCTCCGACAATCAGGGAATGATTACCTTGAAATTGAATTGTGTAGCTTAGAAAAGTCACGGTTGTGTTTAAAAAGGGATCATTTAGAATAGATTATGTAGGTAAATGTGAACTGTGCATTCAGATCCATAGAAAAATGCATTATGTTGATAGAAATGAGAACAGGATATGCTGTGACTAAAAGAAACCTGCCAGGAAAGGCTGCCAAGCTGCTGCTGAGTAGCCAGGACTAGGAAGTAAAAATGTTGGTCAGCTTTTTCAACACTTCCAGTAATAACTGAGCTCCAGCTGACCCGGCCAATCCTTTTGTGCATGATATGAATTTTTAATGTGCGCGGAAGATTAATGTGGAGCTCCTTCTGGCTGTAGGTGAGAGCGTGGAGGAAAATGCTAACGTGGTGGTGAAGCTGCTGATCCGACGTCCCGAGTGCTTCGGCCCCGCCCTGAGAGGCGAGGGGGGACAGGGTCTGCTGGCTGCGATGAAGGAGGCCATCAAGATCTCTGAGGATCCCGCTCTGGACCTGCCCAAGAGCCCGGCTGGAGCCACTGCGGGGTAGAAATATCTCCAGTTTCACTGGCTCCTTCTAGCTTGTAAACCAGATTTGGTCAAAATTCTATTTAAAAGGGAACCTATTCTGCAAAATTCATGTTTTTATATTTCCATTTGGGTCTCAATTGCTTTTGAAAACTATCCTAGCTCTTAAAAGAAACACCCAGCCATTGTTTTGGCAATAAGTTAATGTTTTTTGGTATTTGGAAAATGAGCCTCACAGGCTTTGTGTTGTTACCTAGCAACCCCAGCTGAGTTCCAGCCCGTTACCTAGCAACTCCAGCTGAGTTCCAGCCCATTACCTAGCAACCCCAGCTGAGTTCCAGCCCGTTACCTAGCAACCCCAGCTGAGTTCCAGCACGTTTGGTCAGCTGGTTTTATCACTGTATGCGCTGTACAATGGCTGCTGGAAAAGACAAGTGTTTTGTTGATGATTTAATATCCAGAAACCTCTTGCTGCTTTCTTGTTGTGCAGGAGGCTCTACTTCTGCTTCTCAAAGATGGACGATTGTGTAATTGCGCATCTGTTTGCAGATATTTTTTTGTGCGAATGTAAATGTTGGCATTTTAAATTTGGATTTAAAATGACACCATTATGCTAAAACAGCTCAGTCTGGGAAATATGCAGAACTAAGCAGACCAAAATCTGACTATCTAAGAATGATTTTGTGCAAAAATAAAGCTATGAATATGTTTTGTATTGCACATATCCTGTTCAAGGAAGCATAATATGTCACCTTTAAAGGTTAGAAATCATTCCTGAGGGAAGCTTTGAAGGTCAGCTTAAAGCAAAAAAAAAAATCAGGTACTGTTGAGAAGCGTTTATTTTTGCTCAAAAGAGAGATGCTGCTCTCATTCCACCCTTGATCAATTACATCGATCTCATTAGATTGTTTAGAAAACCCCAGAGGAAATCAGAGGCTCAGATGTTCTTCATTGAGTTTTTCAAAGGCTGGATCTGTTTTGTAGGGCAAGTTTTTGTGTTTAATTATGAGTTTATTGTGTTGCTAAAGATCCAAAGCAGGTTGATTGTCCTCCATCCACAGGAAAAAGTCTTAACTTTCATTTTAAAACTGAAATTATGAATAACATAACTGTATGATACAGAAATATTCATCCACCAAAAACCTTTTTTTATTTTTCACTGTTGTCTGAAGGGTTTTATAGATGTTTTATATGATAGATGAACACAAAGTTGTTGGAAAATGATACATGGTTTACAAAAAAGTCTTAAAAAGCAACTGAAATGTGCAGCATGCTTGTAAATTGAAACCCCTTTACATTCCAGTGCAGTAAATTGCAAAGACGTCACATATTTAGGAAAGACAAATGAACACTGAATAACTTTCTGAAGAAGTTTAAAACAAAATTAGGCTTTAAAAAATTAGCTCAAGTTTCAGACGTCTCACAGAGAACTGCTGAATCGTCTACAGTCCTAACTCCAGACTTGAATTTCACTGATAATCTGTGTCAGAACTTAGAAAATATTTCTCAAAAATCCAGTTGCACTGAGCTTTTTTACCCACAATGGAGAAAGATTTTAGTGTAACATGTGAAAAGTTGGTTGAGATGAGACTGGCAGAAATGGACGGTGCTATAAAATATCTAATACTGGAGGAAATATTTTTTAAAACTTTTTGTTTTCATTTCACTTTTGCGGACAAGGGAGATTCTTTTTCTTTTGCTTTTTCTCACAATAATGTACTGATGAGTTCATGCTGCATAACTGAGCACTGAAAGTTTTTCTTTTGATATAACATCAGGTTTTTGTAAAGTTTTTCCATCTCGTTTGT
The DNA here is from genome assembly GCA_903067055.1 of Poeciliopsis paucimaculata. Taxonomy (NCBI): domain Eukaryota; kingdom Metazoa; phylum Chordata; class Actinopteri; order Cyprinodontiformes; family Poeciliidae; genus Poeciliopsis; species Poeciliopsis paucimaculata. The sequence continues at coordinate 38,956 of CAEGAD010064073.1, forward strand.
TGCGATATCTAAAGTTTTAGATCTTCTTCTTAGGCATAGAAATGCACCACAAACATGCAGAGAATACATCGATTTTCAGTCAGTTTTTATTACCGAGTCTCTTTAAATGTTTATATATTTAACATTTTAAATTGACATTTGTGTCTGTATTAACCAGAGTATTTACTTTTTGGGAGGGAACGAAAAAGAAAAGTTTTTTCCCATGTCCCCCAGTTGGCTTCGTACACTTCCCAGTTATGAACTACTTTGTGTTTATCTAGAAGATCCAAGTATGATAGACTGAAGTTTTTTTTGTTCAAATCTTCTGCAGCAACATTTTTACAAAGCTACAGATTTAATTAGGTGATTTAAGGAAAAATAAAACAGTTGTAGCTGTGATATTTACTGGCGCTGCAGCTGCTTTCTTTAATGTTTGTTCACATGGTTATGCAGAAGCTGAAACACATTGGAGCTTTTAATGTTGAATGTAATCATAGCCTGAGGTGAAGCTGGGCATTTTGGAATTACAATCAGTGAAATATACAATGCAGTGGGCAGGAAGGAGCTCGAAAAGCAGTTATACACCAAGAAAACTGCAAAAAGAAGCTGTGATGGAGGCCAGCAGGTTGATCCCAGGTTCCTGTTTTTTGTGCTGCAGGTCTGGTGAAGAGGAAGGGGAAGTTATCCACATGGGCAACGCCATCATGTCCTTCTACTCCGCCCTCATCGACCTGCTGGGACGCTGCGCTCCAGAGATGCATGTGAGGGAAAATGTTGATTAAATTACACTTACGCCTCAGTTAATGGCTAGCTGGTAAATAATTAATTATAAATCAATTAACAGGGTTCCGGCACATTTTTCACAAAAGTTCGAAGTCTGTCTACTGGAGATATTTTCATTCATGACTGACTTTGAAAACAAAAAATCTGCAATAAGAGAAGGAAAGCTGTATAGTTTGGAATTCAGATAGATTTTACTATGTATTTCATAATTAAATTTGGGCTTTTTTGCACTTTGCATGATCCATTCTTCAGTGCACGTCTTTTCTTTGCAGCTTATCAATGCAGGGAAAGGTGAAGCATTGCGTATCAGAGCCATCCTGCGCTCTCTAGTTCCCACGTCAGACCTGGTGGGCATCATCAGCATCCCCCTCAAGATGCCTGTGGTTAATAAAGGTCAGCACATTTTAGTGGCTGGAGTCGTTTCTGGAGATATGAGAGTAAAAAGCTTTTGGCTGTAGCAGAAAATGATGTTTAGTTTTTATTTAAGGCAGAAGCTTTAAAGTTATAATATTTTTTTAGTTCTCATAATGCATCCTGCTGCTTTTTGATGCACAGATCACATCTCAGAAAATGGAATGTTCCAATGGAAACTAAAATAATTTTATCAATTTTAATCTAAGAATGCCAAAGAGTCTTTTTAAATTATATTATGTAAACATCCATCAACTTTTTTGGCTTTTTTAGCTTTTGCTATTAAAGAAACAGTGGTTTTCCTTTTTCTGTAACAATCTGAATACATCATTTTACCTAAATTATTATGTACAAATGTGGCAGCAGCAATAAATTCTGAAATATCTGCACTGCTACTTTTTTATTTTCCCCATTTTTATTGTGACATGTGCATCATTTGGGATTGTTTTAAACTATTAACTTTTCGCTTTCAGTTAATTTTGTCCTCTTACCCTCGTCATGAAGTCTTTTGTAGCTTTCTAAAATACACTGTGAAATTTAAAATATTAGATGGAGTGCTTAATCTGAGTTGTTGAATCTGGCCTGCAGACGGATCCGTGACAGAACCTGACATGTCGGCCTGCTTCTGCCCGGACCACAAGGCCCCCATGGTGCTTTTCCTGGACAGAGTTTACGGTATTGAGGACCAGAGTTTCCTGCTGCAGATGCTGGAAGTCGGGTTCCTGCCGGACCTCAAAGCCTCGGCGTCTCTGGACACGGTGAGTCCAAAAGAACCTTTGTCTAATTCACAACTCTAACCTAAAATAACTACACCTTTAAGCCACTTGAAGGGAAGAAAAAGCTTCTCAAAAGCGTCTCTGACATCCGATTTCTTAGTGTAGCATCATGATTTCAAGATGTCACGAGGCACCACTTTTTTCTAATTATATGCAGGTGTGAGCACCATGGGAATTTTTTGTCTGAAAATGTCCAGTGTTTCAGATTTATTTGTTTTGTTTTTTTTTGTTGTTTTTTTTATCATAAGCCAAAAAGTGCTGCAATCTGCTAACAAACAAGTAACTAATTCATCTGCGTCACCACAATAAATTAATTTGTATTAAAAATATCTGGAAATACTTTCAGTAATTTTTGACCTTTACACTTTTAAGCTTCAGTTTTATTCAGAAAACTTCTGCTTTCCTTTCTGAAATGAGGCGGCAGGTATAGAAACACTTATTTAGTTAATCTCTGTGTAAAAACTGGACCGCATGTTGGTTCTCCGTCCCACAGGAAGTACTGAGCACCACGGAAACGGCGCTGGCCATGAATCGCTACATCGGTTCGGCTCTCCTTCCTCTGCTGACCCGCTGCGCCGCTCTATTCGGCAACACGGAACACTACGCGCATCTGGTCGACTCCACGCTGGAGACCATCTATCGGCTGTCCAAAGGTCGCTCGCTCACTAAGGCCCAGCGGGATGCCATCGAGGAGTGTCTGCTGGCCATCTGCAAGTACGCGCTCACTTGGTTTGGCACAAAAACAGAGAGAGAAACAGATCTACAGGACTTTTATCTGAATACTCGTGTGTATGGTGGTGTATTAGGGCCATTGTACATTAAAAAAGGGAGCAAATTTACGCCAAAAACCCAAAATATTTCTAGAAAAAATTAGGACATTTCTGAGTTCCGAAAGCTGAAAATTTGTGAGAAAAAGCTCAGAAATCTTTTGGTTAATCTCAGATATTTTCTCAATAAAAAAGGGAAAATTTTTATTGACAAAACCTGAGCGACCTGAGCTATAACAAGTCGAAAGTTTGGAAAATTAAAAAAAATCTGAAATTTTGAGATTAATTTAAGAAATATCCTAGAAAAAACTTGGGAATTTCTAACTTTGAAAAGTCAAAGATTTGCAAGAAAAAACTCAAAAATCTTTAAGTTAATTGCAGAATTTATTTTAATTTTTTTATTTAGAAAAGGCTGAGATTTCTGAGTTTGATAAATTGAAAATTTGCCAGAGAAAACTCTGAAATTTTGAGATTAATCTCAGAAATTTTCTAGAAATAAAAGCATGGAAATATTTGAGTTTCAACATTTGAAAGTGTCCAACTTTTAAAACACATTTCCTAAACAATGTGTAAATTGTTTGGAAAATTGTTTTTCGAAAAATTTTCCAAACGTTAAAAATGTTTGACTTAACAAACTCAGAAATGTAGAAATGTTTTCTCTCCAAAAAATACGTTTTTGATAGGAAATTTTAACTTAAATTCCTAAAACAAATTTGGCAGAAATTATCTCTTATTTTAATTAAAAAGCCCTAAAATGCTGTTGTACATGTGAGCGGTTCATAGAACAACAATCAACCATCCTGCAGGAATCAAATACTAATTGTAAAAGTAAAACTAGGATTTAAATTAATATCTAAGGAAGTCCCACTGTAGTTACTTGACTTCTTCTCATTGTTTTTTGTTATTATTGCTGTCATCACAGCCTGCTTTGAGATTTCTTTTATTTTTTATGTGCAACTCTGATTATCTGCAGGCATCTTCGTCCATCCATGATGCAGCAGCTGCTCAGGCGCCTCGTTTTCGACGTTCCTCTGCTCACTGAATACTGCAAGATGCCTCTCCGGGTGAGGAAGCGCATCTGTTTTCTTCTTGCCGACATCCAACATTTTACACCTGATTTCCTTCACCCTCCTCCAGAATATCCAGCATTCATGCTTTTCTAGTTTCCTTGTTTATCTTTACAAGTTTCAGTTAAAACACGATACACAAGTTGATTTATTTTCATTATAGTACATCACTGAATTAAGTTTTGCTTCTTGCATCTTTCTGCAGCTGCTGACCAATCACTATGAGCAGAACTGGAAGTACTACTGCCTGCCGTCTGGGATGGGCGGCTTTGGCATGGCCTCGGAGGAAGAACTGCTTCTCACAAAGAAACTCTTCTGGGGGATTTTTGACTCTCTTTCTCAGAAGGTAGGTTATTATTATTATCTTCAAATGTATACATTTATTTTGCTGCTGCTTCTTTTAAAAAGTGGGAGCAACTCAATATTTCATAAAAATAAAATGCTTCCAGTAATTTGGAAGGCTTTTTGCCGGCTTTTTGTGTTTTCTTTTTGCTCTGTTTTATGGTAATTTCCCTTCTCGACGCTCGAGCTTTGCTTCCCCGAGAGAGACGGTTTCGTACTGAATGCATAATGAAGGGCTGTGAGCTGTGTGGCTGAAGCAAACCCCAGATTGATCATTTATCAGTCTGTGACAGGGTCTGTTTCAGCGCACACTTTACCAGCTTTCACTTTAACTCCAAACTATTCACAGTGTCTTTTATCTCGTGTCATAAATAGAAGATTTATGACACGAGATAGTATTTTGTCAATACTGTATCTTAAGGATGAACACCAAGTTGTGAGTAAAGTGGAAGAAAAGATTGAATGGTCAACATATTTTACAAATATCTGAAAAGTGTGGCTTGCATTTATGTTTAGTCCCTCTGAATCAGTATTTGTGGTCTTCACATAAACCTGCAAGCCTGAGATTGAATTACTATTTGACTTTCAGTAAAATTTGGTTGCACTGGATTTTATTATTAACTGTCAGAGTAAAGGAGGCTGAGAAAATTTGCACTTTTAAAAAACATATTTTACTTTTACTTACAGTTCTAATAATACTACTAATACCAAGTATTAGTAGTGTAAAATTCTTAGTACAATTGAAACAAGGCAAAACAAACTTACAACTAACTTTTCGATAAGTCCTTGATATTGAGAGAAAAGTAAAAACTTATAATATGCGGAAAATATCTTGTTCCTCTCTAAAAGTTGCTTGTAAGTTAGTTTTGCCTTATTTTTTGTGTAATAAGATATTTGCAGTAGCAGTACTCATTAGGATTTTGTGTTTTTGCAGTTCATGTTAGATTCTGCTTTGACGTTTATGGCTGTCATGTAATAACATCCACAAATCAATCAAAAAGGCAGAAACCAACTTCCTAAGCCTTTCGTTTGTGTTGCAGAAATATGACTCTGAGCTGTTTAAAATGGCCAAGTCGTGCCTGTGCGCCATCGCTGGAGCTTTGCCTCCAGACTTTGTGGATACCAGCTTAGGAGCGACGGTGGAAAAACAGGAGTCGGTGGATGCACAGGGAAACTTTGAGCCCAAACCCATCAACACTGCCAAGTATGTGTGTTTGTGCACAATATTATGCAAGAATTTATTTAAAACGCATGCAAAGCAGCTGACTTTGGGTTAATGACAGATATTTAAGCAATCGTTCCTCTTTTCCAGCATCTCCCTTCCTGAAAAACTCGACTACATTGCTAATAAGTATGCAGAGCATTCCCACGACAAGTGGGCTTCAGAGAAGGTCAGAACCTCCTCTTTTTGTACCACATGTCTGCACATTTTATCCATGCAGCGTGTGTTTTTCAGAAGCGCAGTAATGACTCTGACAACCTGCATCTTTAGATGTCGGCTGGCTGGAAACACGGAGACAGTTTGGACGAGCAGGCCAAAGCCCATCCACTGCTGAAGCCGTATAAATCTTTAAGTGAGAAGGTATGGAGGGTTGCACTATCTCCAAAAACGAAGAATTTCCCTTATTCTTCGGTTAATGTTCTCAATGAATAAAACTAAACTACATGTTCATTTATGTTATGATGTTCTGTCCCACAAACTTTCAACTGCTAGTTGCCCTGATTGAAGGTTTCTCCCAGAAAACTTGCTAAGTCTGGTGGTTGGGACGCTCGACGGTCATTCATCCAGCGGCTCGCCGTGCTTTTGAGTAAAAGAATGTTTAAAGTTGACAGAAAACTTGAAGATATCACTTGATAACTATGTGTTATTGAATGATTGGAAGATTAATACCTGAACACCAACTGTAAAGTCTTAAAAATGCAAACACTTAAAAGAAACTTAAATAAATAAGCAATGCTTAGCCTGGTGGGAGCACAAGTAAAGCCTGGTGGCCCGCCAGCCTTATAATACACCAGTGGAATAATTCATACAAGTTAACTAACCTAAGCATGCTTCAGAACTGAAATCAGTTGAAATAAGGTGTGATAAAAAATATATGCAAATAAATTTTAGGGAGATTTGTGAATGTAAATTTCCCTACAGTCTGTATATCATATATATGTATTAAATTCTTTATTTTTGAGGTATTGCGAAGATTACAAAAGCACAATTTCAGTCTGCGATCAGATACAAAATTCCTTCTCATTACATTTCCATTTACAAAAACAAAACAAAAAGATGAAACAAGGGTTATTATTTTGGAAACACATTACTTTTTTGTATATAACTCAGTAAATTTTACAGTAAATAGACACTTCCTGAAGGATGAACCCTTTCTTTATAATTCTCAACAATCTAGTATTCTTGCATTGGTGTATTATACATATTTAGTAGAATACTGTAGTACAATAAATAGTTTAGGATATTGACAGAAATGGAAGCGTGTTGCACAGATCTGAAATGGGTGTAAAAATTGGTGGAGTAAATTGACGCAAAGCTTAGAAATTACTTGAATCCCCTTAAGATGATAGTTGTTACACTTCTATTTGTGTTTTATTTTACTAGAGTTGTTGAGAAATGTAATTATGCAAGCAAAAGCTTCCTGTCAAAGCAACCAAAAGGAATCGAAACCCTGCAAAAACAGAGCCTGTATTAAGTCAGAATTTGATCTGATCTTTATTCTGTCATCCTTGATGAAATATTAATCATCTAACACGACTTTTATTGTAGTTTACAACCAGAAAATATGATCAGCCACAAAGTATATTGCATCAGTAACATTCATTTTACAACTGAATGTTTTGCTTGAAATGTGATTTATACTCTGATAGCACTCGGCAAATGAAAATAAATCTGAAATACTTGCAGAGTTGAGTCTTTCTGACTTTAATCTTCTGTCAAAACGATAAAATGGGAGACACTTATTTTTTTTATTAGTGAACATGTAGATCACATGTGTGAAACTTGAGGCCCGTGGGCCAAATCTGGCCCGCCACAGCTTTTTATGTGGCCCTCTCGTTCCCAAACACTAAGTGTGATTAAATATTATGTTATCTATCAAATCAATACAGTTTCTATCTGTCTACTGCCAAATTATATCAATCAGTCCCTCCAGTTTCTTGAGTTATCGCAGAAATTTACGCAAAATCAACAAATCCCTGCACTTTTTAAAAATTATATTTGGGATTTTATTGCAGATTTTTCTCAAACATTGTCAAAAACTTTCTTACTTGTACTAAACAGCTGCCTCAGCCTTAACTGATGTCAAATTATAGTCCACGATCTATATTACAGTCACATTATAGTGCATACAGCAGTAAAAAGTCGCATTTACGTCATAAATAAGCTCAAATTAAAACCACAAATACAAAAAAAACAAATAAATAAATTACAAAAAGAATCAGAAAATCCTGGAGGTTCTGAAAAGATGTTTAATAATATTTAATTTTGAGAATTTATTGATATTTTAACAGCTTGTGAACAGGTTTTATTGATACATTTTGGCACAACCGGCCCTTTAAGAGCATTCATGATCTGGATTTGGCCCAAAACCAAAATGACTTTGACTCCCCTGATGTAGAGTCTTACAGAGGACAATGAAGTTCAGTGGTTTGTGTGTAATTTGTAGGAGAGGGAGACCTACCGCTGGCCTGTGAAAGAGTCCCTGAAGAGCATGCTGGCAATGAACTGGAACATAGAGAGGACCAAGGAGGGAGAAGCCATGTTCCAGCAGCGAGAGAGTGAAAAACAGAGAAAGCTTTCAGAATCTCAGGTAACTCCTTCAGATTCTGACACGATCAGATTGCAAAAATTGTGGTCTTTTTTTGTTGTTTTGATTCCCCAAATCTACTCCTCGCGATCCAGCATTCAACAACTTTCTTATTTACAACTGAGATTATTTAAATTCCAGAGGGAGTCGTAGAGTCTAATAGAAAACAAGTTAGCCTGAAAAAGGAGGATATGCATCTGCTGCCTTATTTTCTTCTTCTCTGTTTAATTTGTGCAGTCTAACGGATTCAGTCCCGCTCCGATGGACCTGCACAACGTCACTCTGTCCCGAGAGTTACAGGTAGGTCTTAACTCATGTTAGTTTGGGGGAAAAGACTCTCCCTTGTTCAAGTTTATTCTTTTATTTCCACAGAGTATGGTGGAAGTGGTTGCAGAAAATTACCACAACATCTGGGCTAAGAAGAAGAAATCAGAACTTCTGAGTAAAGGTGTCGAAATTAACATTTTTCTAAAAAATAAGCATTTTTTTATTTTATTTTTTTTTTAAATTTTGAATTAATTGTCTTTGACCAAACAGGAGGAGGGTTGGCTCACCCGCTGCTTGTTCCCTATGATACCTTGACTGCTAAAGAGAAGTACAGAGACAAAGAAAAGGCCCAGGAGCTCTTCAAGTTCCTGCAGATAAGTGGCTATGCTATCACAAGGTGAGCCTCTTTTAAATAGATTATTTTGTTTTTGTTCTATAATTGCTAAGTTTACAACTGAAATTCATTTGGAGTGACAAAAACAAGCAAGATTAGGAATTTGTTTAATTTTTTTGTGTGTGGATTTAGTGGAATATTGAAGTAATGAGTGAAAACTAATTGGTTGAAGTTGATTTCTTTGCATCTCGTCTTTCGGTCTCAGAGGTCTGAAGGACATGGAGCAGGACTCGTCATCCATGGAGAAGCGTTTTGCCTACAAGTTCCTAAAGAGGCTGTTGAAGAATATTGACTCTGCTCAGGAGTTTATCGCCCATCTTGGTGAGTCTGCAGCACTACCACTAATAGTATCAATCGCTAAGATGTAAAAACTAAAATACTGACTCGTCCGTTTACAGAGGCCATGGCTACCAGTGGGAAAACTGACAAGTCCCCCCACGACCAGGAGATCAAGTTCTTTGCAAAGGTTGGGATGAGGATTTGGAATTACTCCACTTGTATTTTTTTTTTTTAGAAAGTTTTTATTTTTACTGAGGTTTTCTTTTTATTCTTCTCAGGTTTTACTTCCACTGATTGATCAGACATTTAAGAACCACTGCCTTTACTTCCTGTCCACACCCAGCAAGAACCTGAGCAGCTGTGGCTGCGCCGCCAACAAGGAGAAGGAGATGGTCACCAGGTATCACCGCAAACAAATCACGACCTGTTTAAGTTACTTTCTCCTTTAAACTCGGGGAGTTGAGTCGCCTGGCAGTTTTATATAGTCCCAAAACCTTTCTTTAAAGGGGATCTATTATGGAAAATTCACTTTTTGAATATTTTTATTCTTCCATTTGAGTCGCAACTTATTCTGAAAACAGCAAAGATGGTTTTTTTGGCGAAAAGTTTATGCTTTTTTTGGTGTCTGGAAAATGAGCCATTTCAAAAACCACAGAAATGTTGAGTCACAACGGTTACCTAGTAACCACAGCCAAGCTCCAGCATGTTTGGTCAGCTGGCTTTACTGCTGAATCCGCTGTACAATGACAAGAGTTTAAAATTTTTTTGACTTACAATCTGCTTGCTGCTTTGTTGTTGGTTGTGCAGGAGGCTCCACTTTTACTTTTCAAAGATGTACAGTGGTGTAATTGTGCATCTGTTTACAGCCATTTTGTAAACTTTGAGTTGTAGAGGCGTGGTCAGTCGCAGTTTATTTAGATTTAGGAGCTCAAAAGAGGCAGAACAGAGCAGATTAAAATCTCATTTTCTAAGAATGGTTTCGTTTAGGTCATACGATCCGATAGACCATAATAGGTCACCTTTAATTTCTTTCACTTTTCTTTCCTGTCAGCTTTTCTTCAGTTCTGCCTTTATTTCCTCTCCTTTTCCAGCCTGTTCTGTAAGATGGCAGCTCTTGTTAGACACAGGATTTCTCTCTTTGGTAAGGTTGCCGCTGCCTCTGTCCGGCGTTTGAATCTGTTCCAGCAGACGATAAAAAATGTCTTTCTGTTACAGGAAGTGACTCTGCAATCATGGTGAGCTGTCTTCACATCCTGTCCCACTCACTGGACACAAGGTACACAAACCTCCACGCCGTCTCCACTAACAAAGCTCTGGGAATGTGTCGCCATGTGACTTACGATTATCAAAACGTCCAACTTTCCCTCAGAACAGTGATGAAATCTGGCGCAGAGCTGGTCAAAGTCGGGTTCAAGGCCTTCTTTGAGAACGCGGCGGAGGACTTGGAGAAGCTGGTGGAGATGCTGAAGCTGGGGAAGTTCATGCAGTCACGTGCGCAGATGAAGAGCGTCACTCAGAGCATCAACTATGTGACTGTGGCCCTGCTGCCCATCCTCACTGCCCTGTTTGAACACATCAGGACGCACGAGTTCGACGTGGACCTTCTCGGTAAGACCAACAGCTTAAGCTCTGCAAAAACACTAAATGTTATTTAGCCTAATTTCTAGTGCAAATATCTTAGTGCACCTCAGTTCTACTGGTGGTTTATTCAACCTTTTCATCAATATTAAGGAATTGTTTACTTTAAACAAGCTTCTACATCAGCTAAAAATTTACTTGTTAGTTTTATTTTAAGTTTGGTAAGATATTTGCAGTAGAAACCGGACCAAATATATTTGGTAAGATTTTGTGTTTTTGCAGTGCGTGAAATTTTCGAGAGCCCACGTCAGAAAAAATGTTAAACACACATTCAGTCATTTTTATTTTGGGCACAATGATGTTTAACTGTGTTTTGTTAAACTACGGGTTTAGTTTGGTTAAAAGAGAGTGGGACCAAATGAAACTAATCCATCCTGTTTTAATCATTAATGTTTTATTATCCGTGTTTATTCGTTAGTTGATGATGTGCAGCTGTCCTGCTACCGAATCCTGATGTGTTTCTACAGCCTGGGAACCGGAAAGAATGTCTTTGTGGAGAGGTGAGAGGTCAATATCTTTAATGGCACTGATTTATGCTCTTCTTTATGTGCTGACCTGAAAGATATTGCTTTGGCTAATTTTAATTTTATTTGCAAGAACTATAGCTATTTTTTCAGTAAGCCAGCGATTTAATGCAAACAAGGAGCTCAAATTCAACAAAAGTAAAACTTTTTTTTTTTTTTTTTAATTAAGTCATAAATATTAAATTTTTGTTAAACTTAAAATAAAAGTGTATCAGGACACAATCTGTGTTTTGGTGTGTCTACGAGTCTAAATCAGTTTTTGTTTTAAGCTTTTATGCATTTAGAAAATCAGGGGGAAAGTTCAATTTAGCTCTATTTGAACTGAAAACTAGAGGGAAGATGTGAGATTTTGATCACTGACTAAATGACAGCTCCTTTATCTAATACCATTATGTATTCAAAATCATCCGTGATCAGACAAGTTTGGAGAAAAGAGAAACAAATCGGATGTGTGGTGTGTTTTTATTTTTGTTTGGAGGACACAAACGTGTTTAGCCGCAAATTTCCAGATCTTTTCCCAACTTCTTGAGTTAAAATATCTTTTTTTCTAAACTAAAATACTTTTACTATAAATAATTTTTTGCTCTGTGCTCAGAATTTCTTTAGAAAATATTTTCTTTTGCAATTTAGCTTTTGTTTGCCATCACTTCACACATAGAAATCTGTAAATCAAACATTTCTCTTATGTGTTTATCTTATTTCCTAACATGTGATCAATTGTATGAGTTTACTTGCTGTTTTTCAGACATCTTCCAGCGATTGGGGAGAGTCTGGCGACCTTGGTTGGAGCGATGCCGGTGGCGTTCCTGGAGCCTCATCTTAACGCTCACAACCCACTTTCGGTTTTCAACACCAAGACGCCCCGAGAGCGAGCCAGTGAGTTTCCAGCCGAGCCTCGTCTCATCTTTGATGTCCGTCGACCTCGCTGAGGCTGCGGCGATGTGTTCGCTCACAGTGACGGATGTTTCTGCGTTACAGTCCTGAGCATGCCCGACACGGTGGAGGAGATGTGTCCGGAAATGCCTCGCCTTGACAAGCTGCTCAAGGACGTCAACGACGTGTCGGAGTCCGGCGCTCGCTACAGCGACATGCCACAGGTCCGCTTTTCATCTAAACAGCTTTTGAGAAATTATGTAAAATTAGGACTCTTTATTTCTTTATCTTCTTTTGATCCCACTGGAACATATAGAAGAAGATTGGGCAACTAAAAAAATAAAATTATTTTCTCAGAAATTTGACTTTAATTTTCTGAAATCAGATGTCAGAATTCTGGAGAAACAGTCAAAATTCTGAGAAAAAAAGTCAGAATTCTGAGATCGAAAAATTTGAATTCTGAGATTAGATTCAAAATTCCGAGAAAAAATGTCAGAATGCCGAGATTAATTTAAAAATTCTAAGAAAAAAGTCAAAATTCTGAGATTAATTTCAAAATTCCAAGAAGAAATGTCAGAATTCTGAGATTGAAAAATGTGAATTCTGAAATTAATGTCAGAATTCTAAGACTAAATCCAAAATTCTGAGATTAATTTCAAAATTCTTAGACAAAAGTCAGAATTTTGAGATTAATGTCAAAATTTTCAGATAAAAGTCAGAACAAACCTGAATTGGTACCAAAATATTTGAGATTTCCCTACTTATTTGCCAAATTTGCAAGAGTTATATTTCATATTCATCCCTTTAACCTGGTAATTTCTGGATGTTATACTTTTCCTGTCAATTTGACCTGACCTTTGTGTCAAAGTGTGACCTCCAGCCGTTTCCTGCAGGTCATTGAGGTTGTCCTCCCCATGCTGTGCAACTACTTGTCCTACTGGTGGGAGAAAGGCCCGGAGAACTCGCCGCCGGACACCGACTGCTGCACCATGGTGACGTCTGAACACCTGAGCATCATTCTGGGAAACATCCTGAAGATCCTCAACAACAACCTGGGTATCGATGATGCTCCCTGGATGAAGAGGATTGCAGGTGAACCATTAAGATTTCACCTTTTAGCTGGACTTAAAGTGCCGTTTAACTCCAGTGAAGTTGTGTATTTTCCATAAATTTGACTGCGTGTAATGGGAGGCATCGGTAAATGGAACAAATTGTCAGCCTATAAGTAATTAAATACCTAAATATCTTTAGTTAGATACATTTACAAGACTTTTTAAGCCAGATTGATTAAACAAAGGCAGAAAAATCTAGAAAATAGACATTTTCGTTTCCACTCCTTCTAAACAACATTACCGCTTATTAATAAAGCTTATTTTGGGGGAAAAATGTCTTCTACGGATTGTTCCTGCTTCCTCTTATGTTTCTGTCTCTCCCAATTATAACTCACCATTCTGGTCTCCAGTTTACTCGCAGCCAATCATCTGCAAAGCCGGAGCTGATTTGTTGAGAAGCCACTTCCTGCCCACGCTGGAAAAACTGAAGAAAAAGACGGTGAAGGTAAGAACCATAAATGCACTGCAAACTGTTTTTTACTTCCTTGGTAAACCAGTAACATCCTTAAAATATAATTTTGCTAAGTTTAGTAATCACTTCTGTAAAGTTGAAGTTGTGTGAAGAATGCCTTAAAAAAAAAAATCAGATTTTTTTCATTTCAGATCCAATTTCTGATTTTAATTTTTAATTTATTTGTTCTCACTTTCTTTGTCTAAAGTTAACAAAAACAAATTAATAAGAAAAAAAAAGCTTCTAATTGATCTGAAGTTACCGCTTCTGTTAAAAATTTCTTAATTTTTTACTTAATTAAGAAATTAATTAAAGAAATTAATGAATGAATTACTTCATTTCCCTTTGGGATTAATAAAGTATTTTTGAATTTGAATACTTTCTTTTAAATTGTCGCAGGTTTTTTTTCAATATGAAGTATTTTTGGTCGAACTTATACAAAAATATAACTTCACAAGATGCTCAACATTACTCATTTTAATGTTTTATTGCTTTTCCGTGTCCCAGTTCTCAAAAAATACAACTTTATTCTGATAATATTACAGTTTCCTTCTTGTAACTTTATGACTATGTTCTCGTTTGGTGCCTGAATTCAAAGTCCAAATAAGTAGAAGCAGTGAAACACATCTCTCAAACAAAATGGCGGCTCTGGGCGTGATGACATCACTCTGAACTATGGAAACCCAAACACTGCGTTCATTGGTGGGGGAAAAAATATCAGACTTTCCAAATATGAAGTCTTCAAACGAGATTGATTGATAAAATCAATCTTTCTCAAACAACGCTTGTTTAAGTTCAGTAACTTTAGTGTCTTGAAACCAAATGGTCTTGTAATCAGAGGATTAATGTCTCAGCCAGATCTAGAGAAACTCATCCATGCGTTTATCTTTAGTCGCATTGATTACTGCAACAGCGTCTTCACAGGTCTGCCTAAAAAAAATCAATCAAACAGCTGCAGCTGATCCAGAACGCTGCTGCTTGAGTTCTGACTAAAACCAAGGAGCTAGAGCACATAACACCAGTTTTAAAGTCACTAAAATGGCTCCCTGTAGCTCAGAGAATAGACTTTAAAATACGATTGCTAGTTTATAAATCACTGAACAGTTTAGCACCACAATACATTCAACATCTGCTGCTGCAGGAGAAGCTGCATTCAGCTTCTATGCACCACAAATCTGGAACAAACTTCCAGAAAACTGTAAAACAGCCGAAACACTGACTTCCTTTAAATCTCGACTGAAAACTCACCTGCTTAGAGTTGCATTTGAAACATAATCAATTATGAATTTAACGATGGCACTTGAATTAATGTAATGTTTTAACTGTTGATTCTATGTTGCATGACTTTGTGTTTGTTGTGATGTAAAGCACTTTGAAATGCCTTGCTGCTGAAATGTGCTATACAAATAAAATTTGGTTTGGTTTTGTGATGCGTTAAAGTGCAATCAGGAATAAGCAGATCTCTGTGTGATTGCAGGTTGTGTCTGAGGAGGAGCTGCTGAAGGCCGACGGTAAAGGAGACAACCAGGAAGCAGAGCTGCTCATCCTGGATGAGTTCTCTGTGCTCTGCAGGGACCTCTACGCTTTCTACCCCATGCTCATCCGCTACGTCGACAACAACAGGTACAGATTCACCTCTTAATGCTTTTGGAAGCGCAATTTTGTTTAGAGGCGGCATAATTAATTTTATTTGTGGTTCCAATTTTTATTTCTGTATTAGTTTTTGGTTGTCGTGTTTTATTTGGATTTCCGGTTCTTATGAAAATTAAATATTTGTTTTTGAGAGGATGAAATGCCATTATAAAGTATCCAAGTAAGAGTAACTGTACTTCAACATATTTTTACTCAAGTAAAAGTAAAACTCATAATACGCATTTAATATTTAAAAACTACATCATCAGACGGAATAAGATAAGTGGAAATTTTGGTATCTGATAAAAGTAATAAAAAATAAAATCTAAATATATAAAACTTGTCAAACTTTAATAAAAACTGCAGGTGTGTGTCTGGTGAATTTTTAGTTAAAACTTGTTTGTTTCTCATTCAGTGGGTAGAAAATCCAGTAATTTTACTCAAATAAGATTAGCAATACTCCATAAAATTAGTCAAGTAAAACTAAAGAAGTAGTCATATTGGAAATTACTCAATTTAATAGTCATTTAGTATTTGCAAAACTACATCATCAGATGGACCAAAATATAAAGTTAAGTGGAAATGTTTGACCAAAATGACAAAAAGTGACAAAAGAATAACAAAATAAGGCAAAAGAAAATTTTTCCAAATCAGTTTTTTTCAATATAAAACTTATGAAACTTAAACGAAACATGTTTGTTTTTCATTCAGTGGGTACTTTATAATAAAATTACTCAAGTAATTTTACTTTTTAATAAAAATGTTCCTAAAAAGTTACTCAAGTAACTGTAATGGAGTTACTACCTAACTCTGATTGTAAAATGGTCAGTATTACCATTTATTGCAATAATTATAAGATTAGTCACCATGACAGGCCTGTAGTTTCCATGGGTTGGTATAGTTAAAGTATCTCTGTGTCCCTTCCAGGTCCAGGTGGCTGAAGGAGCCAGATGCAGACTCCACTGAGCTCTTCAGGATGGTGGCTGAGATTTTCATCCTCTGGTGCAAATCCAACGTAGGTCCCTCGGCTCAGGGCGTCACGTTAACTCCTCGTGCTCTGATCAGACTTTTGTTTTTCTCCTCTGATGCAGAACTTCAAGCGTGAGGAGCAAAACTTTGTGATTCAGAACGAGATCAACAATCTGGGCTTCCTAACCGGGGAGGGCAAGTCCAAGATGTCCAAGGTGATTTTCATCACTATTGCAGAAGGTTCTTTAAACAGTAAAAAAAGAAGAAAGAAATGTGTTATTTACCGATTCTACTTGTAGAGTTTTAACTCTGTTTTCCGTCTGCAGTCTGGTGGGGATCAGGAGCGGAAACATAAACGACGCCGCGGCGAATATTATTCCATTCAGACGTCTCTGATCGTAGCTGCGCTCAAGAAGCTGCTGCCTATCGGCTTGAACATGTGCACACCGGGAGACCAGGAGCTCATCTCTCTGGCAAAGATACGCTACAGCCTGGTAAGAAACGAACCTTAAACTTTGAAATGCAAGTTCAATTCTCACAGCTGTAGATTTTAGTAATCAGTTACTTTTATTTATAAAGCGACAATAATTGTGCTATCCAAAACTAGCTACACTTACTCAATTACATTTATGTTTTTGAAAGATAAAATACTTTTAGTAGTATTTTTACTACGCTGTACTTTTTACTTTCACTTGAGTAATTATATTCTGAAGTATCTCTACTCTTACTTGAGTAAAATGTGTGGATTCTCTATTCAATGAATGAAGAACAAACCAAACACACACCTGCAGTTTTTGTTAAAGTTTCTCAAGTTTTTTATTGAAAGAAAAAAATAATTTTTTTCTGATTTTATTTTTTTTTTGACTTATAAAAATTATTGTCATTTTTGTCTTTGTAATTCCAACTTTTATTTACTTTATATTTTTGTCCATCTCTGTTATTTTTAAATATTAATTGATCAATAATTTGATCAATTACTCAGTTCTTCAATAAACTTCTCACTAAATACTTTTTAGTCTTGGGTAATTTCTTAGATGTTTACTTTTTACTTTTACTTGAGTATTTTTATTATGAAGTATTTCTACTCTTAGTTGATTAAAATGTCTGGATTTTCTACCCACTGAATGAAAAACAAACATGTTTTAACCAAAAATTCACCAAAAACCTGCAGTTTTTGTTACAGTTTCATAAGTTTTTTATTGAAAGAAACTGATTTGGAAAAATTGAGTTTTGCCTGATTTTACTTTTTGCCATGTTTTTGTCCCAAAATTTTCACTTTACTTTATATTTTCGCTCATATGATGATGTAATTTTTAAATATTATCAGTTACCCAGTTATTTTACTAAACACTCTTTTATTCTTACTAGACTAATTTCTTAGATGGTTACTTTTTACTTTTACTTGAGTACCACTTTTGAGCGTAACTTCTAAGTTTTTTTTATGTGAGCGATGATTGTATTTAAGCTAAGAGTTGAGTCCAAAATAAAGACAAATTCAGCATTCCTTAATCAAAGACAAATAAGGTTCAGTTTCTAAAATAATAAATCAGTTATTCCGATGTTTATTAACGGTGTTTTGAACAAACCGCCTTTTCGCAGAAAGACACGGACGATGAGGTGAAGGAGCATTTGCGCCAGAACCTCCACCTGCAGGAAAAGGTGAAATCATCTTCAGCATTTCAAGCAGAGCAGAGCAGAGATCCCTTGAACACAATTTGCTTGATTATTGATTATTTTTGTAATTCTAGTCTGATGATCCAGCAGTTCACTGGCAGCTGAACCTTTATAAAGACGTAGTGGTGAAATCGGAGGAGCCGTCGGATTCGGAGCACACGGTGGAGAGGATCCAGAGCATCTCTGCAGCAGTCTTCAATTTGGAGCAGGTAGAAATTATGCCTTCACTCAGGTCCGGGTGCCACAATAACATTACGATGGTGTTAAATACAAACATTTTAAAAATTATTTTCTTTTGATATAAATACACACATCACTTTAAAGGCATTTCACTTTTTTCAACAAATTTTAATTAATTCAAATGAAATTATTTTAAAAACTGTTGCATGGATTTGTTCATGGTGAAACATTCCCACAGCATGATGCTGCTTAATAAAATGACTACTGAAGGTCTTTTATTATACTCTATTTTTTTAGGGGGTTTTAAGGAAAGGGGGTAAATATAAATGCACGCCACACTTTTCAGATTTTTATTCCTTACACTTTTTTAAACTTGTATAATTTACATTCAACTTAACAAGTTTTCACATAAAGTCCAAATTTTTTTTTTTTTTAATAAATATGAATTATTTATTATTTTATTCCCGTGTAAAAACAGTTAAGCAAACTAAGTCAACAGAATCATAGATTTTTAATGTGATGATCGGCGTTTTATCTGATTTTTAAGGCAAACATTTCCGTTTTGTTGCATATTTTTTCCCTCCCAGGTGGAACAGCCTCTGAGGAACAAGAAGTGCATCGTCCAAAAGCTGCTGTCCAAGCAGCGTAAGCGGGCCGTCGTCGCTTGTTTCCGCATGGCTCCACTCTACAATTTACCCAGGTGAGAGTTAATCATGTATATTTTAAACTGTCAATTTAAACATTTAAATACTGGCTTTCAAATACTTTTTGTCATCATCCTAGACGTAGGGTCTGTTACAAGCCTTCATCCCGTCCCCGCTGACCTTCTCTCCTCTGTGTTGTTTTTTTTAATTTATGTTTTTGTAACTCTGCCTCGCCCTCCCTCCTCTCAGATACAAAAACAATAATTACTTCCTGAATGGCTATCGGGAGGTTTGGCTGGAAAGGGCGTTCAAAGCCTCCAGCTTTGACCGCCTGTTCTCCCTGCTGACGGTAAAGTGACGTTGCAAAAGCTTCACGCCTTCAAACCCCTTCTTTCTCATCCGCCAGGCTGTGGACAGACGGTTGCCTAGCAACCAACTGCTGATTCTGATTGGTCGGCTAGAACGAGCCTGGAGAAATTGATATAATGGCAACAATTAAAAACATTTTAGGCTATTTGCCCTGCAAGAACACAAAATCTTACAAAGTATTTTTGGTCTAGTTTCTAGTGCACTTGAGACTACAACAAAACTAACTCAGAGCTGCTTATTTTAGGTCAATAATTTTATAATATTGATCGGAAAGTACTAGTTCCACTGGTAGATTATTAGTCACATGTGTCAAACTTGAGGCTTTTAGGCCCAAATCGCCGCACCGTAGCTTTTTATGTGGATGAGCTTAAATATTATATTATCAATCAGATCAATGCAGTTTTTATCTGTTTACTGCCAAATTATATCAATCAGTCCCTCCAGTTTCTTTGGCGTTATTGTGGAAATTCACACAAAATCAAAAAGTTGAGCTAAAAACTGGGAGTTTATTGCAGATTTTTGTCAAAATGTTTCTTACTTGTACTAAACAGCTGCCTCAGCCTTAACTGGTATCAGATTATAGTCCACGATATGGACAGCGAGGAATAAAAAGTCACATTTACCGTCATAAATAAGCGCAAATATTTCCAAACTAGTTCCACAAACACTTTGATTTTTATCACAAAGAATCACAAAATCCTGGAGGAACTGAAAAGATCTTCATTAATATTTAATTTTAAGGATTCATTGGTAGTTTGTGAACAGGTTTTATTCTGGCACAACTAGTCCTGTAAGAGCGTTCATGATCCTGATTTGGCCCAAAATGAAAATGAGTTTGACACCGCTGTTATAAAACCAAAATTAAGAAATTATCAACTAAAAACTCTTGGTATAATTTTGTGTTTTTGCAGTGTGTGAAATGTTTTCCACCTTTTGTTGAATAATTCAGTAAATCTTAAGTCATTTTTCCTCCTGCTTTGATTGAAAGATTGCACAATCTTCCTTTTTAAGAAAATGTGTTTTAATGCCTAAACTTGACCAGTCAGAAGAGCCAGTGGATCCTACATTGACCAATCACAACCCTGCCTGAAATGCACCTCCTGTAACCCTCTCCTGCTCCCTGACATCTCTCTTTCCTTTCTCCTCACAAAAAAAGGAGAGAACCCTCACCAGAATCCATCTTAATGCCACTCTACCTCCCTCCCACCTCCTCTTCATCCCTCCATCTCCCCTAACCCCCTCCCCAGGCATCGTGCTATCAACTTCTTCATCCCGGCCTATGAGAGACTTTGGATAGAGGCAGAGGAGTACTCCTTTGAGGAAAAGCTAGTTCAGGACCTGGCAGTAAGTACGGGGCTCGCCCCGCCCCTGCCCTGCGTTGGCACCCCTCTGCCGGTCCTGTTTGCAGAATGCTTCCTTAGATTGGCGCCCGTTGAGCCTTGGGAGCGAGTCCGGGCGGGGATGCCGCCCAAAGCGCCCGGCAGCCCGCGCTCCAGGCATGCTAAGTCCTTCAGACAGAGATCCGTCAGGAGTCAGAGGCTGCATGATGAACTCAGGAGGCGCAGGGCCAGAAAAGCAGGCTGTGGCATTCTGACGGCAGCGGTAAGGAGGGTCCTCACCCCGCAGCGGGAGGCTGCCGTAGCTGTTTGGCTGTCGGACGCGGATCCAACCCATCACTTGTGTTTTCGCTGTACTCTGTAAGCAGTGTGTGACGGTGGCGTTGCCGTGTCGTCAGTGGGCATGCTCGCCTCGGCTGGTTGGAGATCACACGTCATATTTTATCTCTGTCAAACTGTTTTCCTACCGAGTGTAAGTTTAGGTCTAGTTTTCAATCCGTCATGTTAGTTTGAGTTTATGAAGATTACCGGTTTGGACCTGGATCATTCTTCATGTTAGCAAAAAACACAAAACCTTACCAAGTATTTTTGGTCTGGTTTAGAAATATCTTTAAAAAAAAAGAAAAAACTAACCTAAAAGTCTTATTAGTAAGATAAAGAGGCTCGTTTTCAGTAAATAGTTCCTTAATATTGATGAAAAAGTATTATTTCACTAATAATTAAGTTAATTAACTAAGTTAATTTATCTGCCAAAGTAACTAGTACTTTTTCATTAATACTAAGGAATTAAATACTTAAAACAAGCCTCTTTATCTTACTAATAAGTTACTTTTAGGTTAGTGTTTTATTATTTTTCTTAAGATATTTGCACCAGAAACTAGACCAAAAATACTTGGTAAGATTTTGTATTTTTTTGCAGTGTGCTTGCATCTGTTTGTTGCATCATGCATGCTTTTAAAAACGCAACACAGCTCAAATTTCCTCATTCTCTCCACGAATCACCTGGCGAACAAAGTCTGCATGCTGACGAGACATAACTGACTCGTTCGTGTGTTTTAAAGGGGACCTGTGGTGCTAAATTCATATTTTTTGTACTTCCATTTTGAGTCTAAAAACATCCTGAGCAATTAAAAAAAAACACCCAGTAAGTTGACGTTTTTTGGTTTCTGAAAAATTTGACCAAGCTTGCCCCCGTTACCTAGCAACCCCAGCAGAGCTCCAGGAAGTCTGGTTTTACCGCTGTACAATGGCTGCTGGAAAAGACAAGTGTTTTATTGTTGATTTGCCATCCAGAAACCACTTGGTGAATTTGTGTTGGTTGTGCAGGAGGCTCCAATTATGCTTGTCAAAGACGTATGATTGTATCTGTTTGCAGCAATTTTCACGTGCGAGTGTAAACATTGAGTTGGGGGCGTGGCCAGTAGCAGCCACGCCCCCAACTCACTTTGTCACTTTGAATTTAAAGTGACAAAGACCCAAAAACATTCTGGAAGGAGCTCAAAACAGACAAAAATCTGATGCAAAGAACATGATTTGTTTAGGCCCCAGACTTATCCTAACCTGTTCAAAGAAGCATAATAGGTCGCCTTTAAATAAATAATTTCGATTATATTCAAGCTTGAGAGGAAGGAGAAGGAGTGAGAAGATCTCCTGCAGGATGAGTGATAACGATGCAGTTTGCTGACTTCTGTAGAAAACCCCGATGAAGATCGTGGAGGAAGAGGAGGAAGAGGTGGCTGAGATCAAGCCGGACCCGCTCCACCAGCTCATCCTCCACTTCAGCCACAACGCTCTGACGGAGAGAAGGTGAAAACTCCTCAGGACCGCAACACGAATGGCAATTAGTACAAATATATGTGTCTTTTGTTGAGGCTTTTTCTCAGTTAGAGATGTTAAAACTACAAATGTTAATGATTTAAAGTAAATACTTTGAAGAACAATCTCAACCACAGTCACAACTTTCAGTTTTTTTATTCTTTTCTAGATTTATAAGTCTAGAGAGAGAAATATTTGCCAATTTTTCTTCACAAATTCAACTTTCAAACCATGTTAAACGTTTGCACAGGTGGACTCTATCTACTTATTAGGAGATTTCCTACATTTTACTTTGACATTTCAAAGTTAAAGGCGGTGACAATCACAATTTTCAGATTTTAAATGTTTTTTAAATTCCTAAACCAGCGGTGTCAAACTCATTTTCGTTTTGGGTCAAATCCAGATCATGAATGTTAATGATCTGGGCCAGAATGTGTGAATAAAAGTTGTTCACAAGCTGTTAAAATATCAGTGAATTGTTAAGATTAAATATTAATGAACATCTTTCCAGTCCCTCCAGGATTTTGTGATTCTTTTTGTGATTTTTTGCAGTAACAATCAAAGTGTTTGTGCTTCTAATTTGGAAATATTTGCGCTTATTTAATACTGTAAATGTGATTTTTTTTTTTTTACTCCTCGCTGTATAGATTATGACTATAATCTGACATCAGTTAAAGCTGAAGCAGCTGTTTAGTACAAATAAAAAAGTTTTTGACAATTTTTGAGAAAAATTTGTAAAAACTCAGTTTTTAGCGCAATTTCTCAATTTTGTTTGTATTTCCACAATAATTCCCAAGAAACTGGAGGGACTGATTGATATAATTTTACAATAAACCGATAAAAACGGCATTGATTTGATTGGTAACATGATATTTAATCACACTTAGTGTTTAGTCTAGAATCTAGCGGCCGCATAAAGAGCTATGGTGGACCAGATTTGGCCCACAGGCCTCAAGTTTGACACCTGTGCTCTGAATTACCTGCTACTTTTGTGACGGTTTCTAAAATTCTGCGGTTGTAATATCTTTTCATAATATTGTGATTTTTCTCTTTCTCAGCCACCTGGAAGTAGATCCTTTATATATCGCGTATGCAGACATGATGGCAAAGGTATTTTCCTTTTGAACAGCTTTAACATACTCTATTAATTAAAGGTTTTAATTTGTGACCCTGTATTTTGTCAGAGCTGTGCAGAGGATGAGGAGGAAGAGGAAGAAGAAGGGCGGGAAAAGACATTCGAGGTACTTGGACGTTGCTGCTTGGTGCAGCAGCTCTAAAACCGTTTTTATGTCTTTTTGTGAGGCACGTTTTCGCTTCTCACCTGTAGGAAAAGGAGATGGAAAAGCAGAAGATCCTGTACCAGCAGGCGAGGCTGCACGCTCGCGGGGCTGCAGAAATGGTGCTGCAGATGATCAGCGCCAGCAAAGGTAAAAATGATCTCATTCATTTTAAGCTATAAAATGATAAGATTCACCTGGAATCCATGCCACATTTTTTGCACAACTTGTGAAATCCAAAACTTACAATTCCAAGGAAGGAGAAACACGAATCTGGAAAAAAAACTATGAGGAAGGGAGGAAAGAATGATGGAAGGAAGAAGAAATTAAGTAAAAAAAAATGACTTGAGGAATTAAAGGAAGAAGAAAGAAAGATATTTTTAAAAAGTTAAGAAGTCCTGGAGAAAAGAAAGGAGTGACACAAGAAAGAAGGAAAAAAGAACATAAATTTTAAACAATCAGAATGAGAATAAATTGAAAATTCTACTTCCTTTTTTCCTCCTTCCTCCCTCCAGATTCTAAACAATAAGTCCGATTAAATATCATGTCATCAATCAAGTCAATGCAGTTTTTATCTTTTATTTATTGCCAAATTATATGAATCAGTCCCTCCAGCTTTGTGACAAATATTGTGGAAATCAACAAATTCCCGCACTTTTTTGCGCTAAACATAATTGGGAGTTTATTGCGGATTTTTCTCAAAAATTGTCAAAATCTTTATTTCTTGTACTAAACAGCTGCCTCAGCTTTAATTGATGTCAGATTGTAGTCCAAGATCCGTACATATATAGTAATAAAAAGTAATTTACCATCATAAATAAGCACAAATATTTCCATATTAGAACCACAAACACTTTGATTTTTATTGGAAAAAATTATAAAAAGAATCCTGAAATCCTGGAGGCACTGAAAAGACAGTCAATAATATTATTTAATTTAAATGATTCATTGATATTTTACCAGAGAGTGAGCAGGTTTTATCAATACATTCTGCCACAACCGGCCCTTTAAGAGCGTTTACGATTCTGATTTGGCCCAAAACAAAAATGAGGTTGACTCTGCTGTTTTAGAGAAACAGGATAAAAAAAAAAAGTCTGGTTACAACCTTAATCTCTCCTCCATCAGGTCGTCTGGGCCCCATGGTGACCTGCACCCTCAAACTGGGCATCTCCATCCTAAATGGAGGCAACGTGCAAGTTCAACAGGTGACCTTGACCAGATCTCTGCTCTCGTTCAACAACCTGCCATGAGCTGCATGATAGCAGAGTTTTATGATCCCATAATCTTCCTTTATCACAGAAAATGCTCGGTTACTTGACGGACAAAAGAGACGCAGGCTTTTTCAAGAGTCTGTCAGGACTGATGCAGTCTTGCAGGTAGGGACTGTTTGGGCAGAAATCTTTGAGACAGAAAGAAATGTTGTTTTCTTACCAACTCTGTTGCTTTTATGGTAGCAAACTGTGTTGTGTTTATAAGTGGGAGCCACCAGGGGGCGTTGTGGGAGCCTCAAAGTTCGAGGGAAGATGAGAAAAATTTATAAATCATAGCTTTCATCACAATTTTTGTTACTCAATTATTTTTAAATAAAATATAAGTTAAAATAATTAATTTAAATGTTATTTCTGTTGCTAATTTTCTGACTGGCTGCTAAATTCACGTTGCTTTGCTCCTTAAGCTAGCATAGCAAGCATAAATTCTGACTTAATATTTCGCTATCTCATGGTTAGCTTAATATTTAGCTAGCTCAGAGATAAATGTTTAATTAGCTCAGAGCCCGTTAGTGTTTAGCTTGCTTGGGGCTAGTTTAATTCAGCTAGCTCAGGATTAGATATTTAGTTTGGAGCTAAATAGTTAGTTTACTTACTATATTTATGAAGCTAGGTGTTTAGCTCGCTAACTAGATATTTAGCTTTCTAACTAAATGTTAGCTATAAACTAAATATTTGGGTTGCTAACTAAATGTTTGGTTAGCTAACGAAATATTTTGCTCGCTAATTAATTATTAGCTTTGAGCTAAATACTTGGGTGGCTAACGAAGTGCTCCATTTGCTAACTATATGTTAGTTTTGAACGAAATACTTTGTTGCATAACAAAATAGTTAGCTTGCGAACTAAATATTAGCTTTGAAGCAAATATTTAGTTTGCTAACTAAATATTAGCCTTAAACTAAATACTTGGGGTGGCTAACTAAATATTTAGTTCATAAAGGTTTTGAATTAATGTTTTTAATGATGGCTGAAAAGGGAATAATAAAAACTATGACAGCTTCACATGAGAAATGTGTAACAACCCTGATTGATGAAATCTTCATGAAGTTGAAGAAGAAAAGTTCAGGATGCTAAAAAATAAGCAGCTAGCAGCGTGTGTCGATCTCCTGAAGTGGAGCTAACGATTTTTATCCTACTTCATTCTCTCAGTGTCTTGGACCTGAATGCATTTGAGAGGCAAAACAAGGCAGAAGGACTCGGCATGGTGACGGAAGAAGGTTCTAGTAAGTCTGAAGACTTTCTCCTGTTGCGCATTTTTAAACTTTCCGTTGACGTTGAGTAAAACTGGACCTTTGCAGCTGTTGAGTATCAATGTTTGAAATGTGTGGATCGGTGCCTGGACTTTTGAGGAATCAAAATGATGAATTTTGATTCAGTTTGCTGCTCGTCTTGGAGTCAGTGATATTTTCGGTGTGATGTTTTTTGAACGTAATGAAAGTAGGGATAAGTTTTTCACCGCAGGCCCAAGAAAAATAATTGATATTCTGATGGAACCGGAGCGAAGATGAGGAAGATCTGGTTTAGCACAAATCTCTCACCTCTCTAACTTTCACCACAAACCTCCCGTCTCATCAAACTGTTTGTCTCCTCATCATCATTTCCACTGAGATTTAACAATTCACTGTAACTACTGTTGTCTCTGTAACCGTTTCGAACCTTTCACCATGACTCAGTTCCTGTTTTGTTTGACGCAACCCAGACCACTGGTTTCCCCCTTCGTCCTAAGCAGCATGTCTTTGTTTTTCCACTCGTAGCTGATGTATTCATATATCTTTGTATTGTAATTCGGTGTCCTCTCTTTTTGCTTATGTCTTCGTGTGCCGTTTGTCTCCTTCCTGTCATTTTAAAAACTCATCGATGGCAGTCAACACTCAGCGGGGTAAATAGCAAATTTAGATCATCGTGACATGGCTATGCTTCCACCCTGAATGTTCCCTCCGTATATGTGGTCCATCCTCCCTGCTTTTATTTGTGAAGCTCCTCCTATCGATGTAGGTAGGGAGCATGCTGATGGAGAACTCCCATTAGAATCAATCCACTGCCTGTTTTCTGTTTTATCCTGCTTTTTGTTCAAGTTTCCCTCCCATGTTAACATTTACTAATGCCAGTCCTGGTTAGTGCTGCTCAGATATGTTGTAAGGCTTTCAGTGCCACTTCCGACAGGTTTGACTAAGTGGATCTGTGGGATCTTCCACAGCTCAAGCAAAGCTTTGGCTTGCTTTGGATTTGGGGGCTATTCCACAAAGCTGGTTCTGTTTTGTAATTATCAACTTTCACATGGCGTCACAAGCTGCTTCCTACGACGGCGTGGTTGGGCTACTGTAGGTAGAACCAAAAAAGATCACATTTCCCACGCTTTTTTTTTTTTTTTGCCAAAAAACTCACATTTTCTGGAAAAAAACAAGTTTGAAAAGTCAAAACTTTGCTAGAAAAGTCTAAGAATTTTTTTTTTTGATGTACCTCAGAAATATTCTAGAAAAAAGAGAAAAATTTCTGAGCTTCAAAAGTTGAAAATACGCTAGAAAAAAAATTTAATTTAGAGATTGATCTCAGAAATTTTCCTGAAGAAAACTGAGTTTGAAAAGTTAAAAATTTGTTAGAAAAAAGATTCATATCAGAAATTTTCTAGAAAAAAAGAACACAATTTCTGGTTTCCAAAAGTTGAAAACATGCTAGAAAAAAAAATTTATTTTTGAGTTTAGTCTCAGAAATTTTATAGGACAGACATGGAAATTTCTGTTTTGAAATTTGAACCCAGAAATGTAGACTTTTTTAAAGAAAAATTCAGAGATTAATCTCAAAATTGAAAAATTTTTTTTGCTAATTTTGACTTTTCAAACTCAGAAATGTTCTTGTTTTTTTTTTTTTAGAAAATGTTACAAGTTAATCTCAAACGTTCTTAGTTTTTCTTGAAAATATTTGACTTTGAATTTTCTTGCTTTTCCTAGAAAATTTCAGATTTTTTTTCAAGCAAATTAGCGTCTCTTCTATCTATAGTGGCCTTGTTATTCCATCGTAGCTTTCAGATTTGTAACCCTCCTGATTTAACTTATTCTGACTGGATAAGCCAGTTGAAATCAATTGTAATCCCGTTTGTCGGCTGTTTTCATCGGGCCTCTTCACGGCCTACATGTGAAAGTTTTCCAGCTTCCTCCAGCTTAAGGAAATGTCCTGGTGTTTCGTTGGTGTTTTTATTGTATTTTTGTTTATAAAACGGCTCTTTGGATTCAGTTTCCATCTGTAATCTAAAGGCTCCGAAACCTTGAACATAAGAAATGCTCGGCCTGCCTTTTATATGACACAGTGCTTTGCAAAAGTGTTGATACCTGGTAGACTTTTTAACATTTTGTCTCATTACTACTGGAAACTTCATTGATTTGGGGGGATTTTAATGCGGCAAATCAGAATTAAACAGATTTACAGATAAAATGAAAACAGTTTTTACAAACAAAAATCAGCATTTGTGTATTTTAGTCAGCTGGCACATTTCATCTTTGTAAAATAGTTTAAGCTCAGGCAGGTTAGATGTTCTTAATTGGATTTATGTGTGGACTTTGACTAGACCATTCTAACAGAATAAACAGCCCTGGAATAAACTAAGAGCCCAATGAAACCCCCATTGAAAACCTCCTGGTCTCTCCACCAAATATTGATTTCCAAACTATTCCTGAGTTAAAACATCAGTATTGTTGTTTCTAAATTAATATAAACTTGTTGACTTTGCATCTTTTTAGTTATTCTGACCATTTCTCATTTTCTGTAAATCAAAACATGTTTGTTTGTAAATTCTGAGACATGTTGTCAGTAGTTCATAGAATAAAAGAACAATGTTCACTTTACTCAAACATAAACCTATAAAAAGTAAAATCAGAGAAACTAATCATTTTAAGTAGTTTCTTAATTTTTTCCAGAGCTGCACGTTTAGCCTTTTTCATCCTCCATTTTTCACCACAACGTGAAGTTTTAGTTTGAAATTTTCTAGAAAAAAAACAATGAAATTTCTGAGCTCCAAAAGTTGAAAATATGCTTTAAATAAAGAACTGATATTTTTAGACGAAATATTCTAGAAAAAAGACATTTCTGAACTCCAGAAGTTAAAAAAAAAAAAAAAAATTCCAGAAATGTTGAGATTCATCTGTGATATTATCTAGGAAAAGGAAGAAAATTTCTGAGTTTGAAAAGTGGAAAATTTGGTAGGAAAAAACTAATCTCAGAAATTTTCATATGAAGAAGAACAAAATATAAACCTATAAAGCGTAAAATAAGAGAAACTGAACATTTTAATTGGTCTCTTAGTTTTTTCCAGAGCTGTATGTTTAGTAAGTTTAGTTGCAGCCACTAAAAAATGTCCTTCCAGAACTACGCTTCGTTTACCTCCATCCATCATGAAGATATTGTTTTCACAAAGACGTAAAGTTTTAGTTTTCCACCACAGATTATTTTTCTAAACGGAGGAACTGAAGATTTTATGCGTCGCTCTATCAGATAAAATCCCAATCAAACACGCGGCTGAAATGTGACAAAATGGGTATGAAAACATTTGCAAGTGACTTTATTTACTTGTTTTAAATAAACATTGGCTCTGCATTCATGTAAAAATCTTTCTTAAGGCTCCAAGGTGCTTCAGAACGATGAATTCACCAAAGATCTGTTCCGCTTTTTGCAACTTCTCTGTGAGGGACACAACGGAGGTGAGGATTTAAAAACAGACGCATTGATGCATGGATTTGTTTTGACGTTTAACATTTTCTTCTCCTGTCAGATTTCCAAAACTTCCTGAGAACCCAAACAGGAAACACGACCACAGTGAACATCATCATCAGCACTGTGGACTACCTGCTCCGCCTGCAGGTGGCGATCACGCTCACGTCCTCCTCTTCATCGTTTCTGCTTGTCACTGTGATCATATCTGCTACTCTTTGTCTCCCGTTTAGGAATCAATCAGTGATTTTTATTGGTATTATTCTGGGAAAGATGTAATTGATGAAACCGGGAAGCACAACTTCTCCAAAGCTCTATCTGTAGCCAAGCAGATATTTAACTCGCTCACTGAGTACATTCAGGTAGGAATCTCACTAATAACGTCATTTATGATGTTTTTATCATGTATTTCATGGTGTTTTTTCTGTCGTCTCTCACCTGCAGGGGCCTTGCATTGGAAACCAGCAGAGTTTAGCCCACAGCAGACTGTGGGATGCAGTGGTCGGCTTCCTGCATGTGTTTGCAAACATGCAAATGAAGCTTTCACAGGTTAACCTAAACTCATATCTTATTTTTGCCACAAATTGTAAAAAAACGTTATGTGTACATTGATACGTAAGCCTGAGTGTTGTAAAACCTAAAAATGTTCAGATTTGACTTCAAGTAATTAGTTTGAATTGTTATGATGTGGAAAAAAGGAAGCAAATTCAAAATTGTAGGACTTTAATTTTAGGGACAATTTGAAAATCAACCAATTAAAGCTACTAAAACCACAATCTGCCCAAATAACTGCCATGTGGCAAAGATCCAATAGTCTAACAGTAAGTGATTTACAAATCAATTGTTGAATTTTTTCATTTTTTTAAACCCTTTTTTCTCTATTTTGCATTTTTTAATCCCATTTTTTTCCTTCCATACTTTCAAAAACTACATTTTATTTTAGATTAACCTTTTAAAAGGCAACAAAAATGTGCTAAAGCACTGCAAAAACACAATTTCTGGTCCAGTTTCTAGTGCAGTTATCTTAGTTTTCTCTTCATTCAGGTTTTCTCACTCACCAAGTAGCTTCTCAGAAAGATATAGAAGTTTGTTTTAAGTTAAACAATATTGGTGAAAAAGTTAGTTTCATTGAAATTATTTCACTAAAAACCTGGGAAACAATCTTAAGGAACTATTGACTAAAAACAAGCTCATATTTCTTGCTGAAATGTTACTTGTAAGTTAATTTAGTATTTTTTTAAGTGCAATAAGATATTTACCCTACATCCGCGGTGTCAAACTCATTTTTGTTTTGGGCCAAATCCAGGTCATGAACGCTCTTAAAGGGCCGGTTGTGCCAGAATGTATTGATAAAACCTGATCACAAACTGTTAAAATATCAATGAATTCTTAAAATTAATTATTAATGAACATCTTTTCAGTCCCTCCAGGATTTTGTGATTCTTTTTGTAATTTTTTCCAAAAGAAATCAAAGTGTTTTTGATTCTAATTTGGAAATATTTGAGCTTATTTATGACTGTAAATGTAACTTTTTATTACTCGCTGTATAGATTACGGATTATAATCTGACATCAGTTAAAGCTGAGGCAGCTGTTTAGTACAAGTAAGACAGTTTTTGAGAAAAATTTGCAATAAACTCCCAGTTTTTAGCTCAATTTGTTGATGCTGCATGAATTTCCATGATAAATCTGGAGGGACTGATTGATAAAATTTGGCAGTAAACAGATAAAAACTGCATAGATTTGATTGATAATATAATATTTATCACACTTATTGTTTAATCTAGAATCTAGAGGGCCACATAAAAAGCTATGGTGGGCCGGATTTGGCCCACGGACCTCGAGTTTGACACACGCGTTCTAGAAATTAGACCAAAACTACTTTGTAAGATTTTATGTTTCCACAATGCTTCCATCAAATATCTGGTTAATTTCAGTCGTTTTGTCGTAAAACAGAAACAAATCCTAAATATTTGTTTTATTTTCAGGATGCCAGTCAGATTGAGCTGTTGAAGGAACTGATGGACTTACAGAAGGACATGGTTGTCATGTTGCTGTCTCTCCTTGAGGGTAAGATGGTAAAAATGTTACTTTATTTAATTTAATATAATTTTAAAGTCATAAAGTAAGCAGAGTTGTTTGGCGCCTCTTCAGGAAACGTGGTGAACGGGACAATCGGGAAGCAGATGGTCGACACCCTGGTGGAGTCCTCCAGTAACGTGGAGATGATCCTAAAGTTCTTCGACATGTTCCTCAAACTAAAAGATCTCACCACGTCCGACAACTTTAAGGAATACGACCCGGAATGCAAAGGAATCATTTCCAAAAAGGAGTTCCAGAAGTCGATGGAGAGCCAGAAACAGTACAGCCAGTCAGAAATTGAATTCCTGCTGTCGTGCGCGGAGGCCGACGAGAACGACATGTTCAACTACAAGGAGTTTGTGGAGCGATTCCACGAGCCCGCCAAGGACATCGGGTTCAACGTGGCCGTGCTGCTGACCAACCTGTCCGAACACATGCCCCACGACAGCCGGCTCACCACCTTCCTGGACCTGGCCGAAAGCGTCCTCAGCTACTTCGAGCCTTACCTGGGTCGCATCGAGATCCTGGGCAGCGCAAAGCGAATCGAACGCGTTTACTTCGAGATCAGCGAGTCGAGCCGCGAGCAGTGGGAAAAGCCGCAGGTGAAGGAGTCGAAGCGGCAGTTCATCTTCGACGTGGTGAACGAGGGAGGAGAGAGCGAGAAGATGGAGATGTTTGTGAACTTCTGTGAGGATACCATCTTTGAGATGCAGCTGGCCTCACAGATCTCTGAGCCGGACGCCGTGGAGCAGCCGGAGGAGGAGGAGGAGGAAGAGGTGCACAGCATCCTGGAGGAGCTCTCCGGAGGAGAGGATGGCGCCCTGGAGTCTGCCTCGGCGTTCACCACCGCGTGTCGTTCGGTCAAGAAGAAGATCTCAGAAATCCGGCAGATTTTCACCATTAAGACCGCGCGCAAGCAGTTCAAGAAAATCAAGAAGCTGAGCATCAAGGAACTGATCACCGGCTTCTTCTCCTTCTTCTGGATGATCTTTATCGGCTTCTTTAAGGGGATTTTCAGCCTCGTTTTTGGTTTCTTTCACGTCATCTGGTCGTCCATGTTCGGCGGAGGGCTTGTTGAAGGAGCCAAGAACATAAAGGTGACGGATATCCTGGGCAACATGCCGGACCCGACGCAGTTCGGCATCCACGGGGACGCGGGAGAAGGAGACAAAGTGGAAGCCATGGAGTCGTCCGGCAGCTTGGACAAAGCCATGGCTCCTGCAGGAGACGCCACAGAGGTGGACGTGATGATGGAGATGCTGACGCCTAAAAAGGAAGGAGGAAAACACGTGGAGCCCGGCCTGGGGGACGTGTCGGAGCTGAGCGGGGAGTCCTCCACTGCAGATAGTAAAAAGGTGCTTCAGCTTCTAATGTTTTCATTGGGGGGAAAAAAAGCATTTTAATCTCAGAATTCACCTTAGAGTCACAATTTTTAGATTTCTGATTCTAAAAAAAAGGCAGAATTCTGTAAAAGAATGTCAGAATTCTGATGAAAAAAATAACAATTCTGAGGAAAAAACAAAAGCACAAAATGTGGACTTCTGAGAAAAACGTGCAAATCTGTCAAGAAAAACCTTCAGAATTCTGACCAAAAAAATGGAATTCTAAGAAAAAAATTTGAATTCTGAGAAAGAATTCATAAAAAAAATCAGAAATCTGAGAAAAACGTTGGAATTGTGAAATTAAAGTCAGAATTTTGGAAAAACAAAAAACCAAAAACTCATAATTCTGAGAAAATAACCAGGAATTCTGACAAAAAATGTGAATTCCAAGAAAAAAAGTTTGAATTCTGAGAAAGCGGAATTGTGAAATTAAAGTCAGCATTTTAAAAAAAGAACTCTGAATTCTGAGGGAAAAAAAATCGGAATTTTAAGAAAAAAAGTTGGAAATCTGACAAAATGTTGGAATTCTGAGGGGGAAAAAATCTGGTCAGAAAAAAAAAAAAATTTTGAGAAAAAAAAGTTGTAATTCTGACAAAAATCCAGATTCTTTTCTCAGTTGCTCCAATCCTCTTGTGTTTTACTGTTCTGCTCAGACAGTAATTTCCGTTGTCTCATAAAAATGCTTTGCAGAAAGCCGCTGCCAAGACGGCTGCGCCCTCTGAGAGCGAGACAGAAAAGGCAGAGTGAGTAAAAAAGTGACCTAGAACCGACGTCAGCCACCTTACAGAGTGACGTCTCCTGTTTACACACATCTATTTATCGCTACAGCACAGAGACCCGGGAGAAGGAGGACAAACCGAAGGAGGAGGAGGCAAAGGAACCAGCTGTGGAGGAGAAACCCAAACCCAGATCCAGTCAGCCCAAAGAGGCGTCTCTGGCCTTCATGTCATCCATCTTCGCCATTCTTGACGTCTACCTGAATAAGATACTGGTGAGCGAAACTAAACTCAGAATGTTTTGCAATGAAAGATCAGGAGTTTTTTTCTGAACAGAATTAGAAATTCCCTGCTTTAATATAAAAACCTTTGAAGCTCATTTCAACCTCTTGTCTGCAGGATCTTATTCTTTGCACTGCAAAAACACTAAATCCTACCAAGTAGTTTTGGTCAGTTTTTAAGTGCACTGGTGAGAACCATATACAGCACTTTGATGCAGTTTTTAAAGTTTTATTTCTTTTCTTCACGCAGAAATGGGATCATCTTTTCTGTTTTATTCTAAACTATTATCTCTCTTCAGGATCCTGCATCATTTTCTTTCATCTTGTGTGTTTTAACCCTTCAAAAAATGTTCTTAAGTTAAGAATATTAAGGAAAAAGTAGGAAAACCTTAGTTGGTGCGTTTCTACTCAAGACCACAATGAAGACGTTACAAAAATATCCATCTATTATACATAAAAATAGAATAAATTAGGGAAAACTTGAAGAGTATTATTATTGGATTGTTGTAAAGCAGCCACTCTCACTCATAGCAAACGTTTTTATTGCAGAACTACCTGGCTCGTAACTTCTACAACCTCCGTTTCCTGGCTCTGTTTGTTTGCTTCGCCATAAACTTCATCCTGCTCTTTTACAAGGTAATGAATTCAAAAATCTTTCCAGGCTTTTTCACAAAACTGCATGCTAAAACGCCGCTAATTTTCACAGATGAAACTCGTGGCTCTTTCGCCTTTTCTGTGCATTTTCTTGTTTAGGTCACTGGTGAAGCCGAGGAAGAAGAGGAAGACGAGGAAAACAGTTGGGGTGAGGATGATGACGAGAACACGCTGTTCGACATGGACGAGTTTGTGCTGCAGGAGAGCACCGGGTACATGCTGCCGACGCTGCGCTTCCTGGCCGTGTTCCACACCGTCATCTCGCTGCTCTGCCTGTTCGGCTACTACTGCCTGAAGGTGCAGATTTTCACCAAACCACCAGCAGATCCAGCCGTTTGTGTTCGATTAGTTATTGCACTGTGTTTTGCTGTCAGGTTCCTCTGGTGGTGTTCAAGAGGGAGAAGGAGATCGCCAGGAAGCTGGAGTTCGACGGTTTGTACATCACCGAGCAACCGTCCGACGATGACATCAAGGGCCAGTGGGATCGACTCGTCATCAACACGCCGTAAGTCAACGAAGACGTTTGTCGCTTTACTGGTTTTAACTCCGGAGTTATAGTTATTTTTTCTGGATTTCAGATCTTTCCCCAACAACTACTGGGACAAGTTCATTAAACGCAAGGTGAGTGTCCGGCTCAAACACACACACATTTTGTGGTGTGAAACTTTGGAAATCCCATTTCACTATTGAATTGCGCAACAAATTTTTCTCGATTTTTATTGAGAAAAATTTTGGGAGCTCGATAAAGATACAGTGAAATGTAACGTAAAATGTAGTTTAAAAAGTTTTTAATGTGTTCAAGCTGCAGGAACAAAACTGTCTAGTGAATGGCAATGAACATCCGATGTGTGTTTAACTGTTGAGACCCTCAGAAGTCAAACTACAATGTGACTTCTACAATAATAATACTCCTCAAGTTTTAATTTTCTTCTATTTTTATTCATAATAGATGGATATTTTTGTAACGTCTTCATTGTGGTCTTGAGTAGAAACGCACCAACTAAGGTTTTCCGTAATGATTAGATACGAGTTTGGTTCAGTGTCAAAATGTAAAGCTCTGAATAAAAGATTTTATTTAATTCCTCATTAATATTGATTTGTTGTAGTGGAACTGTCTTGATGTATTCTGTTGTTGTTCCATGGCATTTATGATGCTCTCTCAATGTGTTCCTATACAAAGCTACATAGCTAGCATCTGAGTTGGAAAATAACCCAGTCCTTGACGGTTTCGGGTTTTATTTGCTACTCTTTTACATTAAGTTCTTTTATGATACTGTAACAAAACACAAAATGAAGTACGTGAAAATACAGAAGGCAACTAGACCTCAGCTAACGATGTAGCTTAGCTTGAAAATTAGCTGGAAGATGTAGAAAGAAATTTTATATTCTACACAATATTCAACTAATTAATAAAAATGTACTTAGACACATTTGTCCCTTAGACATTATTTACCTGAAGGACAGCCAGAGCGGTTCAGCTCAAATGATAAATTAAATGTCCACTAGGTGGCAGTGCGGCTCTATTACACAGCTTCTGATTCAAAGGAAACAAAACATTATGATGGAGTCAGCACAGCACTGCTACTTATTATTGGCACATCAGTGAATGTACTGTATTAAGAAAGAAACTGAAAGAAGAGTGAAGGTTTACCTTTAAATAGGATGAGATGATTTTGTGACGTTACTTGGTAAAGGTTGGGTTTTAATAAGTTTTAATAAGTTTATACTAACGTTTATTGTTTTGCTGTAATTTTATTTGTAACTCGGCGCGTACAAAGCCATCAGGAAATATGTAAATTAATATTTTCCTTAGCTTGATTTGAGTTATATATCTTCTGTACTTCCTCTGTGCATGTAGGTGATCAATAAATATGGCGACATGTATGGGGCCGAGCGCATCGCTGAGCTTTTGGGTCTGGATAAAAGCGCTCTGGACTTTGACCCCACCGTGGAGACTGTGGAGAAGGAAGCGTCTCTGCTGTCCTGGTGAGACCAGTTAGAGCTTGTAAGACGACTTTAGGCTCTGATTTGAAATGGAAAAAGCAAAAGACAGACTCATGTCATTTTAGAAAACAATAGAAATCTATTTTATTGTCCCTCAGTGGAAAATGGAAGCATGCAATTTAAGGGCAAATAAATTGCAGTTAAAAACAACAACACACTACGAGAAATAAAAGAAAAAAATGCAGATAATGACAGGAATGTAAACACTTGAGTTTGTTCTCATAGCTGCTGGAGGAAGGATCTGTGATAACACTTCTTTATGCACCAGTTCAATAAATTAGAATCAAAATTAAATGCTAATTTATTTTAGTAACTCAATTCAGAGTTGATTTAATTACAGCCTTCATTTCTGGAAATTAAGATTTCCTGCTTACAGCCAATAAAACCATGGCATAAAAGATTAGAATCAATAAAAATACAGAAATGTGGATTATTCATAACAAACAAGCCAAATCCAATACATACTAGCTATTTAGTAGCTTCAAAATTAATTTGGACTGGTGGTAGATGCTGCTACGTCTCCCTCATTGTTGAAATATGTTTAAACCTTCACATCACCGTCAGGTTTTAGTTAATTATTTTGACAAAACTGCAGTTTTAAAATGCTATTTTTCCAAGTTCAATGTTTTGTATTCAGTAATTATTATGTGATTTTTATTATATTGTCAGGTTTTCCAGTCCAGAATCTGTTTGGTTTGATATTTCTATAATAAATTCTTTCCTCCCTAACAGGTTGAGCTCTATTGACACAAAGTACCACATCTGGAAACTGGGAGTGGTTTTGACTGACAATGTGAGTTTGTTCATCACTACCCGCATCACAGGAACCGGCGGCCATGATGTTTTTCTCTAAAGACAAGCTTCTGTTCGTCTCTGTCCTCCAGTACTTCCTGTATCTGATCTGGTATACCACCATGTCCATCTTTGGACACTTCAACAACTTCTTCTTCGCTGCACATCTGTTGGACATCGCCATGGGCTTCAAGACGCTTCGCACCATCCTGTCCTCGGTCACACACAACGGCAAGCAGGTGAGTGCGCCAACCACTAGAGGGAGCCAAAGTGTTTTAAATATTTTACTCAGAACGTAACATTGATGAAGAACAAAATGACATGATTAAAAAGAATAAAGTAATTTGATTGTAGAGCATGAAGAATGTCGTTAAACCAAAGCAGCTGGATGGGATTAAATATGATTTACTTTTATTATTAATCCAGGTTCAAACTAAGAAAATTAGGCGTTTTCATAACATTTACATTGGAACATCTCAAACTCTTTACTGAAGTTACTTTACCCAAACACAGATGCATGAGTGTTGCTTAGATATATTAGCGACTGGAAAAAAATAACTTCATAATTTGGATGGATTATAAAAACAAGTAATCAGTAAGACGGAGGAAACATATGCATGCATAACAAGGGACAAAAATAATTTGTTTACCTCCGCTTTTCTGTTAGAAAAGGAGAAGTGATCACTCAATCCAACCCCTTATCTCAATTTAAGGAAATATATTACTTACTGACTGAAATGATCAAAACGTTGTCAATAAATTCATGTTAAAGGTTCATGTGGCTCTTCAGTAATACTGAGCTAAAGAGCAAATACAGAAGAACAAATAAACTATATTACAAAGATGAAATTCTTAAGATGAAGTTAATCAGCCGAGGTTTATAAATTCACACCTGAGGAATAATAAACTGTAGAGAAAATACTGAAAACAGCGACACAGGAAACATTAAATTCTGTTTATTTACAACACGTCGTTTCAAAGATAAAGATTAACTAACTGTAAACCAAATGGAGCCCGGTTGGTAAACATTACAGTCAGTTTATATTTCAGTTTGACCTGCAGCAATCATGGATGAAAAATGGAACATTGGAGAGTAGTAGGAAAAAGTAGCAGAGTGAGAGAAGTGGTCAGTTGGCATGGTGTCTGCTTCACAAAGTCAAAGTGCACATAAAGCAACAAGGTTTCAGTGTGATTTTATTTACCTTTTTAAACTTTATTTTTATGCAAAATGAACCAGAACATGAGGGCTAAGGGAAGAAACAGTCAGTCCCAGAAAAATAAAAACAGTTAAAGTTCAGGAATCAACAATTAACTGCTGCAAGTCTTTGGCTATCAAACAATCCCATTTTTCCCAAAGTCTCTCTCCTTCCTCCTTATGGAGACGTATTGAAAACATCCACATCTCTAGATCATGGATGTTTATAATATTTATGAAAAGCTTCAGGGGCATCGCTGGAGCCAACATTTAGTAACGGCCTTCTTGCTTGTAAGCAGGAGTATCTTCAAGTATTGGGAACTGCCTGAGGGGATGAACAAACGAAAGTTATGCCCAAATCTTAGATTTCCTCTCTTAACTCCAGAAGGCAGTTCGATTTTAAATGTACAGTATGCGTTTATTTTGCTTTCCAAAAGATATGTGGCTGTTCAAATGTCTTCTGTTTTGACTTGTTGGATACAAAGAAAGGACAGAATATTTAAATACTTTACATTTTAATACAAAACGACACATGCAGCAATGAATTGTGGGTAAAAGACTTCATTGAAGTCCACTGTGATGTAGGCTGAGCCGGATAAACGGGAGAATCTTAAATTGTATTCTGGTTTTGATGGGAAACAGGAGAAATATCAGGAATCTCTTTTTAATCTTAATTGAATTTTGTGAATTTCCTGTTGGTAAACAGCTGCAGTGGTCCAGCCTCGACTCTGTGAAGTAGTTTTTCAGAATATTTGTAAAGGAAGGAAACGTGTTTCCCTCAGCTTGTGCTGACCGTCGGTCTGCTGGCCGTGGTCGTCTACCTCTACACTGTGGTGGCCTTCAACTTCTTCAGAAAGTTCTACAACAAGAGCGAGGACGAAGACGAGCCCGACATGAAGTGTGACGACATGATGACGGTACGTCTGAACTCCGTTTGTTTAGAACAAAGAAAAGGCATGAAATTGGAAAATAACTTGGCTTTGTTTGCAGCTGAAAGAGATTCCTCTGGCTTTTATTCTGAGCGGTGACGATCAGGTCCAATTGGCCTTGATCATCGCGGCTTGAAGACACGACTACCAGACTAAGCAGAAAGGACATTTCTTAAGATTTTAATTCCTTTAGAATATTCTTCAGGGCGTTGACGGTTTCCAACATTTATTAATGACATAAACGTAAAGCAGTCTCCAACAAAATAATGAAAGTTTCAATGATTTTGTCCTTTAATTGGTTTTAGTGCTACTTGTTCCACATGTATGTGGGGGTGAGAGCCGGCGGCGGCATCGGAGACGAGCTGGAGGACCCGGCCGGAGATCCCTACGAACTCTACCGCATCCTGTTTGACATCACCTTCTTCTTCTTCGTCATCGTCATCCTGCTGGCCATCATTCAGGGTAAATATTTACTCCCAATCAGAGCAGATCCAGAAGTACTTCCTGACTGTTCAGAACTCCCCAATCTGCCATAGGTTTGATCATCGACGCCTTTGGGGAGCTGAGAGACCAGCAGGAGCAGGTGAAGGAGGATATGGAGGTAAGACTCATGTCTAACCGGTGAAACCTTGAAACCGCCTCTAAAAAGGCTCATGACTTTGTGTTTTAATAGCTCAGATATGCCAAACAGTGGAAGCCATCTTGGCACTGAAACGAAAGTCTAACTTGTTTCTTGGGAGCCTGAAGAAAATGAATGACACTCTGTGTAGGAAAGTTGAACTGTTTTATTTTTAAAAAAAACAAACAAAAAAAAAAAAACAGCTGAATTTGTGTTTATTGGATTTTTTTATTTTGGGGGGGAAAAAAGCCTACAATTTCAGATTTTTTCATTTTTGATTACAGTCTTATTCACAAGTTTTTGGTTCTGCATTTATAAAATATATTTTAAAAAATGCAGTTTGAGAAACAGACTTTCCCACAGTGTGCCATAAGCCTGGCGGGCCACCAGGCGTAACGTTATTTGTTTTAGTTCTTTTTTTAAGTTATTGCCTTTTTAAAGACTTTAGGTATTAATTTTCCCGTCTCCTAATAACGCAAAGCTATCAAGTGATATTTTCAAGTTTCCTGTCAACATTTAACTCAAAAACATGGCGGCCGGCTGGATGGATGACCGCG
The DNA here is from genome assembly GCA_903067055.1 of Poeciliopsis paucimaculata. Lineage (NCBI taxonomy): Eukaryota > Metazoa > Chordata > Actinopteri > Cyprinodontiformes > Poeciliidae > Poeciliopsis > Poeciliopsis paucimaculata. Next base: position 79,505 of record CAEGAD010064073.1, read on the forward strand.
TAGCGCCTCAGGCTGAACTAGGTTTCAGGGGGAAACTTGATTAGAGAGAAACATTTGGGATATGGTCTAAATTAATAATTTTCCACTTTTCTTGTTTCTGGATGTTATTGTCCCAGTAATTATTGCGATAAACAAAAAATCTTGCCTTGGGACCATTTTCAAGTAACATAATAACGGCTAAGAACACTTCGTAGTGGAACTGGGAGATATTTTAAATACCCAAAACAAAACAAAAGCCATATACAACCAAAACCATGATTAAAATGGGCAACGACGTCTCAGAAAGCAAAACTGCACTTCAAAAAAAATGTAACGGAAGTTAGCAATTAATTTATTGCTCAGTTAAAAGTTCTAACAGTTGCTAAAATCCAAATATGTAATTTTCTCGATTATTTCTGTCAGACCAAATGCTTCATCTGCGGCATTGGGAACGACTACTTCGATCGAACGCCTCACGGGTTTGAAACTCACACCCTACAAGAGCACAACCTGGCCAACTACCTGTAAGTGCAGCAACACACTTAAACGCTAAACATGAATATTTAAATAACTTTGTGCCCTCCTTTTGCAGGTTCTTCCTGATGTACCTAATCAATAAGGATGAGACTGAACACACGGGTCAGGTACGTGAAAATCTCCACCTCTGCACAATAAGGCAGCAAAGGACAGAAAGGGGTTCAGGTTTTTACTTATGCAACATTTCAAGTGGGCTGAAATGTTGCAGGCGAATGAAGCAACGCGTGGGCTCGCTTTGACAATTTCAGTGCACCTGAGATTTACGTTGTTTTCGTTTCATGTGAAGTTTCTAAAAAACTAATTCAGAGATTAATTAAATAGATCTACAGGATTGTTTTTATGCTCATAATTCCATTTTGTACAATTTTAAATTCAGTGGAAATGCAGCTACTGACAGTCTAAGCCAGTGGAGTCCAAAATGAGGTTAGGGGGCCATTTGTGGCCCTCAACAGGACCATGAATGCTCTTAAAGGGCCAGTTGTGCCAGAATGTACTGATAAAACCTGATCACAAACTGTTAAAACATCAATGAATTATTAAAGTTAAATAATATTATTGAACATCTTTTGGAAAAGTTAAATCTGCCAATGAAACTAGCCTCTATATGTAGCTTCAAAGCTACTTTTATGTTAGTTTTGTCTTATTTCAAGTGAACTAAGATATTAGCACTAGAAACTAGACTAGCGTTCCTCAACGAGGGTGGTAGCGCCCCCTGGGGGCGTTTAAGAATCATGATATCTTCACTGAGAGAAAAAAATAACCCGTTTAAATACTAGAGCGTTCATTTTATAGAGTTAACATTGGTGTAAGTGGCTCGGTATGAAACGGTACTACAGCACTTTAATCGTCAGAATACCGGGATTTTTTCCGTTGTTAACGTCAGTCTGCTTTTCTGCAGCGATACACTGCCAGACCGCTCCGCACCAAACAAAACTCCTGCTCTGATACAGGAGTTTTGCTCCTGTATCAGAGCAAAACTCTGATACAGGAGCGTCTGACGGTGAAGAGTGAAAAATCAGGTGAAACTGGTGGTCGATGCAAACGATAAAACTAGCAACAGGAAAGAAACTAAAGAGGATGTATCAATAAACCAACAACGGCTCAAACTAACCAAAGAAAACTGAATGGAAATGAAGAACTAAATGCAAGAATAGACTAAGGAACTAAAGTAAATGCAGAGAAGAGAAGAAGCTATGATTAATATATTTGCAGTGAACAGTTCTTTGCAGATAGTTCATCTTTTAGCTGGTCATTTTGTGTCATGTTTAACATCAGAAAATGGCCCAGAACGAGAATATTTTTTTCTTTTTGTTCTCTGGGAAATTATTTTGATGATAAATACTGAAACAACCATAAAAATTAAAATATCAACAATAGTGATATTAATATGTTATTCAGTGCAATGTGGCCTACAAATTCTTTGATTGGGCAGAAATGGACCAAAATGACTTGGTAAGGTTTTGTTTTTGTACGCACTGCTTTGACTGACCTGTTTTGTTTCTCTTACTGCGCCAGAAAATATGGTATTGATCAGATGAAACAAAAAAAGTCATGAACTTTTGTGAAAGTTTGGACACCGCTGGTCCGATCAGACGCGTTTCTCTTGAGCCTTGCTCAAGTTTTCGACCGAACGTTTCCCATTTGTCTTCCAGGAGTCGTACGTGTGGAAGATGTACCAGGAGAGATGCTGGGACTTCTTCCCGGCCGGAGACTGCTTCCGTAAGCAATACGAGGACCAGCTGGGTTAAGAGGGGGGGCGGCCACCGCCGGCGCCTCCCCAAACGCCCCTCCCCTACTCGACGTCGCCCTGTTACCAGAACCTGAACGCATCTTGAATTCTCCCGCTCACTGGACGCTCTGGATTTGTGCACCCAGTTCCTTTTACTTCCTGCCACGACGGCTCATTCACGCAAACCTCTTTGTTTTGATTCTGACTCACATTGCCTTTCCCACCTGCTTAAACCCGCCATGCGTGTGTAGACACCTGAAACACGGCTAAGGGTTACAGCATGATGACTGAATGTCTGTAAATGCACAACTTCTCGTCCCCACGAACCCGAGTGGACAAACGTTTGCTCCTGGAATGGATCAGTGCTGATTGAGTTAAATGATTTGCCTTTTCAACGCTGGTTCTAGCGTGTAATGAAACGAACGCGGTTCCTTCAGGACCAGAGACGACTCTGTTAGGTGTTTAAGTGCCGACGTGCCTTTGGAAAAATAACTATGCAAAAACGAATCTTTGTTCCTCTTAACACAAGCAGTGCTCTAGTTCTGGTCTTAATCACATCGGTTTTTTGGCTTTTAAATGAAAAAAAGAAAACATTTGTTGTATAAAATCTAGACATTTCTTGTGTAAATGTTGCTTAGTTTGGTTGTGTTCCTACACTGTGGTGTCCTGCCCATCCTGCACTTCTTCTCCACAGTAGACGAACCCCACAACAGAGGAGAGTTACGAAACTCGGTTCGATGATTTATTGGCTGAAACTGTGCGGCCATTTGTACGTATGCAGGAGGAAAATAATAAACTGATGCAATACGATATATTGTGTCATCTGTGGCCTGTTTGACCATCAATCTCTGGCAGAGGAGCAGAGAAACGAGCGGTTCTGAACACACATTTCTGCAAACTTCACAGCAGGTGGTCCAGTTTTACCTCCAGTGTCTTCTTCATGGTCAGGAGATCATGCTGTCCAGCCAGTCCTCCAGGTCCTCCTCAGTCATCGACCCTTTGACCTCCGCAGGATTTGGAGGGGCAACATCCTCGTCTAAAGCTTTTTCTTCTGATGCGGCTTCTTCAAATCCTTTAAAAGTAAATATTAAGGTAGAAGGAAGCTTGAATCCAGACAACATTAAAGCATCTCAGTTAGAATATTACATATAAAGGGCTGGGCATTAAATCTATTTGTGGTATTTGAATATTTAAGTTAAACTTTTTCATTATTCAGATCGACACCAGCACACCCAGAGCCGCCATCTTGTTTTTCAGCTTATTATTATTTGGATTCATGTTTACTCTATAACATAATATCAGGGCAAAGTAAATTTAGCTATTTTAAATTATGAGAATAAAATTCTAACAATAAAAGAACTCTAATGCAAAAAATAAAAAGAATGTTCATCTTTTCAATTTTTACAAACAATACTAAAAAAATTTATGCTGATATGCTAAAATAGCACAATTATGCAAACAATAGTGTCTATTACAAAAATTTAACCACAGTAACGGATTTTTTCAAAATCGTCTCGTAATCTGGCCTTAATGATACAAATTAACATAAATTTTTGTAAATATTTTACGTAATTTCGTTTTTAAAAAAGTGAACAAGCAAAATAAAAATCTGACTATTTTAAGATGTAATGCTCTGCCCTATAAATGTTTATTTTTCTAAGAATAATAGTCCTCCTAATTTTACCGTGTGAATCAATAGGCTAGCATTAGCATGTTTACTGTTTTGATATGACTTGTTGATAATCCTGCTCAACATATTTCAATTGCATATGAAGAAGATTAGCAAACATTTTCAGAATCCCTCCATAAAAAACCCAAAATCTAAATTTTTAAAAATTGGTGTAAATTATTTTCATTTTTCATCAACCTGCAGAACAGATGATAATAAAACTCACCTGTCTCTGGGGATCGTCTCTCCTCTGTTGGACTGCAGATCAGCTGATGTCCTGCATCGTCTGAACCGGGTTTCTGTAAACCAAGTAGCTCATCCAGCTCTTCATCACCATCCTCCTCCTCAGGCTTAACGGCCACAGAGGAAACCTGGGAGTTTAAACCCTCCGCCGGTTTCTGACTGCTGCCGAGGCCTTTAAAGGTGGCGGACGGAGGAGGAAATTTGGGTACTTCCTGTTTAGGTGTGAGTCTCATGGCTGGCAGCTCTACTGGTGTTGAGACCTGAAACACCAAGAGCCAAGAGTAAATACCTTAAATTAATTATTTAAAAACACAGACCAGGATAACTGGAAGTCAGTTTAAACCTTTCTAAAGTTACAGTTTAAACAAATAACAACCGTACACCATGTTCTTACGCTATGCTACGCTAACAACAGGTAAGAAAAAGAAAAACTTCCTAGAAGCAGCTTCTCATAAAGGTTATTTCCAGATAACTCTTTTTATACACTTGTTTTAAAATGCAAAAGACATAAATACCTTTTAGTGATAACCTAAAAACTTTATTTCAGAAACTTCAATTCCACCTGAGACGTAAGAAAAAGCTCCAACCTGAACCAGTTCAGCCTCTACATTCAGTCTCCGATGGCGAGGAAGTTGTTGGAGACTCTGGGCGAGAGCCGGGAGGTCCAGAAGCACCACTGACACCTGAAGGTTAAAAAATAAAGAAAACGGGAGAAATGATCAGATTCAAAAACCTCTGAAAGGAAAAGGCGCCACAAAGATTCAAAGCAACCATAAAACAAGAAATCGTGTTAGCTTAAAAACTTTGAAGTTTTAAAGACTTTACATTAGGTTTTAGTTTTTAGATTTAAAACTCCAGGAGAAATCAGTTTTCCTTCAAACAAAGTTATTGTTCAAGAAAACTTTTGAGATTATTTCTAGACGATTTCAACTTTTTGCGTCACAAAAACCTGCTTCTCCAAGGATATGTGTTTATTTTTACACTCAGTAAACGTCCATGTGGCTTTTCACCAAAACTAGTGTTGGTTAATCTCAGTTGCTCATAATTTAGATTTTGAGCAACTAGATTATTTTAGAGCTTTTCAAAGTCTAAATCATGCTGCTCTCTACTGAGATTTAGAATTGGTTCAGGTCAGAAGTGTCCAAATCTTTCAAATATGGGCCAAAATTCTAAACTCAGAGAATCCAAACATAAAAAGTAACCTGATTTTCATTTAAAATTTTTTAGATTTGGATATTTATTGTAGATCCAAAACGTGGAAAGGACTTTAAAAGGCAGAGTAAATTTTGTGATTGTTCTCAGACATTTTCTAGAAAAAAAACTCGGAAATTTCTGAAGTTTTTTGGCAGAAATTTACTAAATGTTTCATTTTCCTCAACAACGGCCCTTATATGCTGTGGCAGATTTTGCAGTTTTGAGATGTATGAAGATCTAATCATCAGTTTATTTTGGGCTGGAATGAATACATTTATCTTTAGTATCATGCAGAGTCGCGCCAGGAATCTTGGGTCCCAGGACAGAAAATTAGATTGGGCCCCCATGCAGGTGCTGTTAAAAGGTTTTTAGTCCATTTGACCCATAAAAAGCATCACGATTTTAAAGGGTTGCAACTGCCCTGCTTTCTTTGGTTCAATACCGATACTAGCACAATATTTACTGCTCATGAATTTTACATCCAACAGTCTGCATACAGTGTGTAAGCAGCTTGCTTAATTTTTTTTCTGTTAGTTTTAGATCACTGAAATGTCTCTCCCCACAAGCAATCGTCAAAAGCAATGTGCAAAATGCACATAAAACAATCCAGACTTCTCAAAAAATACTATGCACTTGCATTTTATTCAAGCTGCAGTATATAACTTTAATTTAAAAAAATGTTTTCTTCATATTTGTTAAAACTGTCATGATGTTGTGAGAGTTTGTTATGAGACAGATAATCTCTGAAAACAATCAATCTCCTCCACTTGCTCCCTGATTTACTATTACTGGCTAAAGTAATGCAACGTTCCAGCCAAAACAACCAATCAGAACCAGGAGGAGGGTCTTAGCGCTGTCAATCAACTTCATTCACTCGCTGCTAAATGTGCTAATGGGGAAGAAACAACATATCATTACAGAAAGGTCGTGTTATCTGCCGTCATTGCAATGCTAACTAGCATAAGCATTTACAACCGGCTATTCTAGCTGCAGCATAGCACAAGTAAGGGGGAGGAAGGATGAGCAGCACCACTTGAGATTGTGATTGACAGCGCTAAAATGCTCCTGCCACCGATTGTTTCTAGATAGCACTGGGAGAAGGCAGAGGAAATAGATTTTTATCATAACAGATTACCTCATAACGTACTGCCACAACATAATGACAGTTTTAACATTATGTGAAAACTATATATACCCTAACCCTACCCTATATAAATAAATATATTTATAAATATATTTATATACATATATATATTTATATAAATAAATATATTCTATATATATATATATATATATATATATTTATATAGGGTAGGGTTAAGGTAAATATATACCCCAATCCTACCCTAACCCTAGGGTAAATTTATTCATAAATAAATAAATAAATAAATATATATATATATATACCCTAACCCTACCCTATATAAATAAATATCTTTATTTATAAATATATTTATATATTTATATACATATATATATATTTATATAAATAAATATATTCTATACATATATATACCCTAACATATATATATATATATATAATTTCCTCTCCTGAGTGAAATTAAAGCTGCAGTATGTAACTTTTATTACAAAAAAAAAAATACATATATATATATATATATTTATATATATTTATTTGTTTTGTTTTTTATAAAAGTTGCATACTGCAGCTTTAATTTCACTCAGGAGAAAACGGGTCAGGAGGGACAAGAGCTTGTTGTCACCTGTTGTTAAGTGGTAAAAGTGGTAAAAGCTACAGGGACAAGTTAATATATGAATATCTTGGTATTTTTTTTCCTTAATTAAATAAATGTTAGTGAAATGGAGGCAAACAGTCTGTAGCTAAGCTAACTATGCTAAACGGTTGATAATCTCTCCTCTCTTGGAGAAAAACTGGGTTATAAATTGACTCTCTTGCCTTTTTCTCTCCATTTTATTTATTGTTTTTACATTGTTGTTAAAAACAATTTTAGAAAACACAATATAATTAATTTTGTAATTGTCAGGGCCCCATTTTTTTTTAAAATTTCTATAAACAAAAGATAAAAAAATAAATAAATTGTGGAGGGGCCCCTGTTGGTCAGGGGCCCTTGGAATTGCCCCCCTATATTCGCTCCTGGTAACAGGATTTAGCTCACATTATTTCAAAATGCTTGCCATCATTCATTAACTTTAATAAAGACACAAATAGGTTCATATGAGGGGGAAAAAAAACGCATAAAAATCCATTTAACCAAATTTAAGAAAGCGTAAAATCTGATTTGGGTTCAGCAAAGTCTCTGGATAAACTTGGTTTTACTTTTTCTTATTTAATAAGAAAATTATGTTAGTAATAGCTTACCCCATTTAAAAATTGAAACTCTCCTTCTGCAAATGCGGGTCAAATTTGTAGCATTTTTGAATCGTAATTGGGGGTTGCACAAAATGAGTCCACGTGCCACAAATGGCCCCCGGGCCACAGCTTGAACACCCTGATTTAGGTTAATGAAAGGAGAGTTTGACCTGATTGGCTGCAAATGGATCCATCTCCCAGTCCTTCTCCTCTGCAAACCGGAACTGAGCGAACGAATCCCCTGGAAGACAAACAGAAATAACTTCATGAGCATCAAATGATCCGTCAAAAATATCTGAAATGTTTTGGGAGTCAATCAACATCTTTGTGTGAACTATTGGAGAGCGACAGCAGCACCGGCTTTTCACAACATTAACAGCAATAGCTCTAGCGTGCAATACTCCACAGACACCGAAAATGTTATTAATAAACAGAATCAGGGTGCTAAAACTCATATAAAAAAATAAATAAAAGAGGAAACTTGTGGTGTTTGAACAGGCACAACGCTGCAGCAGAAAGCTCAGAGTTAAATCACAACATCCAGCACAACAAGGACACAGTGTCAGGTGTGAAGCACCACTCTGCCCACTTTGTGCATGTGGTTATCTCCGCAGCGCTGCAGAAGGATGTCACTTTGGATGAAATAAAAGGCCGCCTGTGGGTATTTTTACACAACACGATGAAAGGCTGGCTTTGTTCAAAAAGCAAGCTAAAAATTCTTAAATGCAGAACAGAAAGGTAACAGCAAGTCGGCCCTTTCTTTGAGGTAGAAGAACAGAAACATTTTAGCTATTTAAGAAAACAGACAACAAAACTGGGACACGACTAAAACAATAACAACCGCTATCAGATCTGAGAAAACAGAAGAACTGTTTTCTTAAATCTCAAAGGATCGAAGTTAAGTTTTGATCCTTTCCACGTAACATCACTCTCAGAATCTCGGCCACGACCGACGTCAAAACGACCAACGCGCGCCACTTTATCATATTCAAAACCTCACCAGACCTGACCCAAAATTGTCCCCAGAGGAAAATTATCGGATGGAGTCACAAGCAAGCGTGGCCAAACTGCTCTACAGCGCCACCTAACGCGAGTTTGGAGAAACCGAAGGTTATAGAAATCTGAAACTCTGTATGCAGGCAGATCCCCCCCAATAAAGAAAATAAGTCAAATTTTAGCTGTTTTTCACTTTTACTCACGTCGAACTTTAGCAAACTCCTCCTGAGGATTTTGACCGATCGGCTTCATTCTTTGTCAGAATGCAGTTAAGACATGGGGCATTAAAAAGTTATCAAAAACTTTTTACTTTTTGTCTTCTCTGATTAATAAAGTTTAACCCAGCCTTTGAGGTACTCCTGCCAGGTCAGATCAAGGCTCCAGGGCATCTGTTTATAATTTGTCACGCTTCCTGACCCTCCAGAAACATCACACATTCTAGAACAAATAAACAGTCTAACTGTTCACCAGGACAATGACTAGTGTTTAAACAAGTTATTAGTTTAAACCCATCACTCGTGTTTCGACCGCGCTACACTAAACTCACTAAAATCGATCTTTGTCCATCCCCCGACAGGAATATGGTCCAATATTTGGTGTGTGTGGCCTAATTCCTCCACAGCACACCCTAGAATATCTTTAAAGATCAGCCCCAAGCCATGCGTTATCCCAGAATTATGAAACTTGTCACACATTTGAAATAGGAGTTTGATTTAACTCAAAGTCCTAGTGGCCAAAACTACTATAAGCAAACGCGAGGGGAGAAGACTTGAGGAGAAGGTCCACTAGAAAAGCCAGTTAAACCAACGGTCATCTTTTGGGACTGAACCGGAGAGAACCCACTAATGCACTTGGAGAACATGCAAACCCATGAAGACAGAAGAAATGTTTTAAATCACACTAAGCAGAATTTAGAGCCGAATTAACTAAACAGTTGTGATTTCAGACTGTGGCAGGAAGCCGGAGCACCCGGAGAGAAACCTGCAAACAGGAAACCTGTCTGACCTTTTTATGAAGTGAATTTAAAAACCGAATACGTTAGGTCAGATTTCTCCAGCCTCCAAATGGTCACAAATGACATCTTTTGAGATTTCGTCTTGTTCCGAATTAAATATGTTTAGCTCCTCTCCAAATGCGCCTTGGTCATCTTGGAGAGGAGGGGCTGGAGAACCTGAAACATCAACTAACTGATGTTTCTTTACCTTTTCGTAAATAAACATGAATCCCGATTGATTCATATCTTCACTGCAGTTGTTATCTGCAGTGCAGACATGATCATTTTCTGTCTTCAGGGTTTGCTGTCCTTCCATGATATAGGTGTAAAAGTGGGTCGGATCTGAACTGCCACAGATTACAGAAGACAGAGCGTACCGCTCCGTCCCGCACTCAGCTTGTGCGGGCACATCCACGGTCTGGTTGGCCTCCACTGGATGTATCCTGGTCCGCCTCGGGAGAAAAAACACCAGGACATTGTTATCCGCCAAATGGTGCTTCTTCTCCAAGGCAGACCCGCAGCCTGAGCAATGGCGCCTGCCCCCCAGTTCCAACCAATCGTTAAAAAGTGTAACGATATTGGTCGGAAAGGTTGCCGACGGCAGGGCAACCAAGGGGCCATTGCTCAGGAGCTCCAGGAAGTTGGTACCACAGACAGAGCAAGAGTTGGAGCTGAACAATTCTCTGTCTGTGTCCCCACCAAGTGAGTCCAACCAGACTAACGTGGACTCCAGCAAACATTTGATAGAATAATCCCGTCCCATATCCAACAGATTTTTCTCCCGCAGCTCTGACAGAGCTGGGGAGAGGTCTGCTGGGAAAAAATGTCTGCCTGGACGGCGGACAGCTGCGTGGATCAAACTTGCGCAGCAAGGAATGGATGAGGCCTCCAGGAATACTCGTTCCCGGGCAAGACACCGTCTGGTGACGCCCAGGTTCAAGACACTCTGGAAAGCGGCACTCATCCAACTACTTTTAAGTTCAGGAGAGAACTTGAAGTAGTTCTCCATGCCCGCTTGTCCGAAACCTGCAGCCTCTGTCTTCTGTTGATCTGAAACATCCAGGCCGACCCGCTCTTCTAAATGGTCATCCTTATCCGGTAAACAGCAGACCTCGAAAGAAATCGTGACCCTACCGCTGAGAGACGTTTTAAAATTACCATTTGCCTCCGAGATACCAAGTTCCCCAGCCGGGGAACTTGGTATCTCAAAGGCACTGGTAATTGTGCCTTTCAGAGCCCTCTTGTTGGGCAAAACAAGCGTAGGAACCAGTGAAGCCAAGGCTTTCGCTGTGAATTCAGCGAAAGCCTTGGCCGCAAGGTCAGCCGCAGATACATCTTCCCCAGCCGGGGTAGATGCTTCTGCGGCTGGACTCTGGCACTCGAGGTGTTCCGCCAACCTTGAACAAACCTCCCCAGCCGGGTTGGTTTGTTCATAGTTAGTACCGCCAACCTCGGTACTGTCTCTTATTGTCACTTCTCCGTCAGCCGTCTCACAGACGTCCATCGGTTCGTGACAATCCTTCCCAGCCATGTCAGTCCGCCCAGAGACAGTACCGTTGTCTGCGGTACTCTCTGGTAAGGTCACGATCTGATCTACATCCACGGTCCCAAAAATGTCCTTTGGTTTGGAACAAACCTCCCCAGCCGGGTTGGTTTGTTCCCTGGCGTCCGTTGAATCACTTCTCCAAAACAAATCATCCTCCAAGTCCTGAAAGTTCTGTGCGTCCTGTGAAACTCCTTCATCTGAATCCTTTCCTTGAAGGCAATAATCCAATAGTTTCTTCATGCCGGTGCTGACGGCATATCCCAGCCCCCAACCCAGCGGGATGAACAAAGGAACGATCGCATTTAAAGTAGACATCCTTACCTTTCGCAAATGTATCTCCGAGAACTGTCTGAATCCTGACTGAAGCATTGAGATAAATACTTTAGAATTTCTTTGTCATTGATGACCTCATCAATGAGCTCACTGGACTTCTGTGACAAGGTCTTGCTTCTGGTCATCGCTATGGAAACGATAAAATCAGTTCTCCAAGACTCAAGCTGAAATAATGACTAAATATTTGAAAAATAAGTAATATTTTATTTATTTAACAATAGATTTCTATATGATTGAATTTTTGCATTTGTGGTTTTCCATACCTGCTGTGGTATTAACAGCTTTAAGCCATTTATTCACAGATATTTTAAAACATAATCCTATGGCAAGCTAAATGTAGCATCGCACTTTGAACTCACATCACATTTTAAATATTTATAGGTAATAAATTGACGTATTTTATATATTTACAATATTTTGCAAGCAATATATCTACACTTTAATTACTCGTCAGCTCTTAGTTTGACACAGTGCAATGTGAAAGTGAACCACACCGCTGAAAATGTAATAAATGTTGGGCGCCCTGATCTATTAATATTGCTATTGATTTACTTCCCAATCCTAAGTAGAATTTTTTTTAAAAATGTAGAAGTTGTCTTTTTTCTCTAAAGATCAGGAGACTATAACTAAAACAATTTCAAAATAAAATGCAACAAAACATCTCTGAAATGGTTCAGAAAGTCTAATTATTCCAAATATGATGAAAAATTACTACATTTATTTGTAGTAAATAAATCCGTTTTGTTTTAGCTCAGATTTGGTCATCTGACTAAGTGGAAAAAAATATTTTACAATAAAAATAACAAAAATGGTGAGATTTCTGAAGGGAAAAATATTACAGGATTTAAAAAGATTAACGGCACGAAGTCACCTCAATGTACAGGTGTCAATTTATATAATGTATATAGTTGTATATTAAATATCTTTTTTTATGTAATATTTTTTGTTTAAGATGATACATACTTAAAATTACATACATTGAAAATATCACCCAAAGGAATTAAGGCTGCAGCTAACAATTATGTTAGAAATACTACTGATTATTCTGATAATTAATCGAGTTATCGCATCAAAAAAATTTATTTAACCATTTATTTTATTTTATGCAATATTATAAATACACATAATTCATTTGCTTTTTAAAAAAACTAAAGTATTTTATTGTCTAAAAGACAGTTTTGGAGCATTTGTACATATGTAAAGATACAGAAGCTTTTTCATCTTAAATGCAAAATGTTCATATTTTTCTAACAGTTTTGGCTCAATTCTTGCTCCAATGGTGTTTATACTACATTTAGCAATTATTCATTTACTGAATTACTTGACAATTATGTTAATAATTCACTAAAAAGAATTACAAGAAATGACGATCTGCGTCAGAATCTTTTACCGGCTTCAAATTCACACCATGTTTGAACATCGGCTGGACGAAACATAAAATTATTTTGAAGGCCACCCTGGTAAGGATAAAAGTACGTACCAGGATTTTGATTTTATAATCTGACCTGTAGTTTTCTCAAACAGTTGGATGCTGTTTCTGGTTTTCAGAGGAAACAACCAGCAGACTGGAAGCTCACGTTTCATTTTTTTAGCTCTCCTCCTTATTAAAGTAATATCTATTTTTAATTGAGCCTGCCATACGCAGACGGACAGCCAGCGGGAGACGATGTTCGCCGTCCGTCGCTGCTGCTCACTTTACTCTCCTGCTTTACACTCTGCCTTCATCTGCACCATCTGCAGTTGTCCTTGATATCTTGGCTGTATGAAAAGTGAGTGAGGTCGACCCGCCGCAGCTGCAGGAGGGCTTTGTGTCCGTCAGACCGAGTCCGGCTGGAGAACACAGCGACTGTGACGCAGATGGATCAGAGAAGGAATTGTGAATGTCAGCTTGAAGTGAAGGCTCAGCGACGGATGCCTTTATGTTCGACCGTGAGCGTGATTGATATCGGCAATAACAGCTGATCTTTTCAGGTCTTGCCACATAAATCCTGCCTGCGGTGGAAGTGAAATCGATTTTAGCCCCAGATGGTATCTTAAGCTGATCAGATGTCAACAGATCACAATATTTAGTGAAAAGCGGGATCTGTGACAACATGAAAGCAGGCGTTGATCTTTGCAACAGAACCAACTAGAACATAAAGAACCTCGATTCTTGGTTATCAGACTTTAACATAATGTAGCCTAGAGATTGCAAAATACTGATGACTTAATAGATCTCAAAATAAGCATAAAATACTGACTCTAGAGTCAGTATTTTATGCTTATTTAATGCTTTAATGATCTATTAAATGCTTATTTAATAGATCTTAAATAAGCATTAAATACTGACTCTAGAGTCAGTAAATACTGACTCTAGAGTCAGCATTAAATACTGACTCTAGAGTCAGTATTTAATGCTTATTTAATGCTTATTTAATGCTTTAATGATCTATTAAATAAGCATTTAATAGATCTTAAATAAGCATTAAATACTGACTCTAGAGTCAGTATTTAATGCTTATTTAAGATCTAATAAGTCATCAGTAACAAGAAAAAGCAGTTTTCAGAAGACTGAATGGTAACATGTGACTGTGTGTGCATAATGCTGTCATAAACATGAAGGAGTCTTTATGAATGTTATGTAGTGACATTCGGTAAATAATGACACTTTCAATGCACCTTGCATTAAAAGTACATTAAAACGGCCAACTTTGCATTATTTAAAATGACTTTTAGAGCACAGAGCCAGAATGTATTGATAAGACCTGTTCACAAACTGTTAAAATATCAATCAATTCTTAAAATTAAATATTATTATTGAACATCTTTTCAGTTCCTGCAGGATTTTGATTCTCTGTGACTTTTTGCAATAATAATCAAAGTGTGTTGGCACTAATCCGGAAATACTTCCAATATTTGCGCTTATTTATGTCGGTAAATGTGACTTTTTATTACTCTCTGTATAAATTATGGGCTATAATCTGACATTAATTAAAGCCGAGGCAGCTGGTAGTAAGAAAGTAAGAAGATTTTTGACAATTTGAGAAAAATCTCCAGTTTTTAGCGGAACTTATTGATTTTGCATGAATTTCCACGATAATTCTCAAGAAACTGGAGGAACTGATTGATGTAAATCGGCAGTAAACAGATAAAAACTGCATTGATTTGATAGATAACATAATATTAATCACACTTAGTGTTTAGAATCTAAATCCGTGGACCGGATTTTGCTCTGCAATCATTCCCACTATAAAGCATAAAACTATAACGTCACACGATGAGTTTGATCGAATATTCAGTGAACTTTGGACAACGGCTCAAATTACAGCTGGTGTTAATCTGCACCGTTTATCTCATATTCTTTTATTTGGAAGTAAATGAGCTCACACAGTCATTTTTCTCCAGCAGGTTTTTGTTTCTACAAAGTTTCATTTTACATTCAGATATAGGCAGAGACATGAGTTTGAGCGAGAACATGAGTCACCTGATAGCTGCATTCCTCCAAACTTGGCTTCATTATGTAACAGATGATATAAGAGAGAGAATAATAATAAAAAGCTAAGGATGTGAAATGATGAAGATCCAATGTTATTTGATTCCAGAGCTCCACAGCCTTTAAATGATCCTCGGGTTCATTTTGGAAATACATTTATATGAGGAAATTAGAATAAAAGGAAAAAAATATCTTTATGTTTGATTTCAGAATCCTCCCTTATGTTTTTCTTTTTATATTAACAACATATTTCTTCATTACTGTTGCAGGAATTTCATTAGCAGCTACATAAATTAAAATCACCATGATGGAAATCCAAAGGTGCCAATAATCATGAAGAATTAAATATCTCGTTTACTGATGTTTTTGATTGATTTACGGATAATACTGCTCAGATGAGTCAACATAATTAATGACATCAGAACTTTACGTCACATGTCAAACTCGAGGCCCCTGTTCCAAATCTGGTCCTCTGTAGCTTTTTATGTGGCCCTCTAGATTCTAGACTAAATGTGTGACTATATATTGTGTTATCAATCAAATCAATGCAGTTTTTTTCTGTTTACTAACAAATTACAGCAATCAGTCCCTCCAGTTTCTTCAGAATTATTGTGCAAATTCACACAAATATCAACCAATAAATGCACTTTTTTGCAATAAAACATTACCGTATTTTCCAGACTATAAGTCACAGTTTTTTTCATAGTTTGGCCGGGGGTGCGACTTATACTCCGGAGCGACTTATGTGTGAAATTATTA